>JAXIVJ010011685.1:30000-42794 GCA_036785665.1 Chirona hameri | reverse complement strand
ACACACCACACACCACACACCACACACCACACACCACACACCACACACCACACACCACACACCACACACCACACACCACACACCACACACCACACACCACACACCACACACCACACACCACACACCACACACCACACACCACACACCACACACCACACACCACACACCACACACCACACACCACACACCACACACCACACACCACACACCACACACCACACACCACACACCACACACCACACACCACACACCACACACCACACACCACACACCACACACCACACACCACACACCACACACCACACACCACACACCACACACCACACACCACACACCACACACCACACACCACACACCACACCACACACCACACACACACACACACACACACACACACACACACACACACACACACACACACACACACACACACACACACGCCTCATTTGCACATGTACTGGACTGCGATGTAAGCGAGAAGTGTATTGTCTAGACAGGCTAAAGTGGTGTGTGCCAGAGTGAGGAGATGTGAGCCGTAGCGAGACGGCTGTATGATGTATGACCATGTGAGTGCGACAATGTGCAATGCTATTTGTATTGATGTGTTTGTTTTTGTGTGAATAAATTAGCCCTTCGGTGGGACAAACGAGAAAAAACAAAACAACAACAACAGCAGCTACGCCCATCACAGAAAAAAAACATCAAATGTCTTCACGATTCACGCTTCAAAGTGTCATAGTAATTTCGCATCCAGTCTTAGCACGGAGGTTCATTTAGGGGATATTAATGGGGAAAACAACATGATAAAATGGCGTCACCAGCTCCTCGGTAGCGGACACAGCTGATGTGAAGGAGGGGTGTGCAAAACTGACACGGTGGGAACAGCCCCAGTCTGTCAGCCGGTGGTGGTGGTATTGGGACCTAAAGGGATATTGCCACCCCCGAGGATTTCTAAAAACAGTCCCTTTAACTCGGACAGTCCCTTTAAAGGGACTGTCCAACCTTTTTGAAAGTTTTCTAATCACACTTAATTGTATGTCTACATGTCAGGCGAGGTCAGCTGAATATGTTCAACTTTTTCCGAAAAAAAGTTTACCTTGGAAGATATCCAACTTTTGGTTTTAAGCGGAAAGTTGGGTTGGTGACGTCATTTTTTTTTTAATAACAGGGAAATCCTTCGTGCTGTCAAATGTATGGCACAATTTTTTGTCAACATCTATTGCGCAGAAAAAGCGAACCTAGATTGGCTAGCACTATCAGCCAGAGTTGTTGCAGCAGTTGGCCGCCAGGGACCGCTAGTGAGCCAGAGTTTAGATGTCGCAAGCAAATGGTACCACTAAATATTGATTGCTTGATTTATTTATAAATAAATAAATATTTAGCGTTAAATATTTAACTGGTACCATTTGCTTGCGACGTCATAATACCCTGGCTCACTAGCGGTCCCTGGCGGCCAACTGCTGCATCAACTCCAGCTGATAGTGCTACCCTATTCAAATACACATGGGCCTTATTTTTTTTTACAGATGTCAAAATCAAACCCGATTTTTTTTATTAGATCATTGTGGGTGTTTTAACTGCTACCATACTTCATTTCAATGCCAAGCCATCAACATGGCTATCTCAACTCAAATGGGAAGGTGGTATAGTCCCTTTAAAGGGAAATAATGATCTTTTTCCACACAAATGGAGTTAACACTTGAAATCGACAGACGAGACCAAAATATATTGTAAATTCATCACATTTTGCATGAAAACTTTCCTACCGAAAGATATTTCAAGTTAAAGTTGATAAGCGTTCCACACTTTTAACGACCGGTACTTGCATGTACTTTTGGTCCTCATCAAACTGCGGGCTTTTCCCGTATTGTTTTTTACCCAATGGAGTGGAAAATATATTGTGCGTTCTGCTTGTTTATTTATTTTTATTTATTTCTCAAGATCGCCGACGGGATGACCCATTGATGGACGAAGTCAAAGTTTAAAACAAAAACACGATATTACACATTGACATTCACCTGCTTAACATACATACATATGATAAAATCATGTGAATTTACGAAAAATACGAAACGCTGCCTCAATCCTAAAAATAAACGCTAAACGAGTGATGATACAAAATACGCTAAAAATGACAAAAACTGCCTGGGACTAGCAATGATCACATCAGTTGATGTATATCCAACTATCTAACTATATGCTATAATGCTGCAGCGAACAGCTTCACCTTACTGCGAAATGAGTAAAAACTGTCGCTGAACATGTCCGCTGTAGGGAAGCTCTCTAAGAATCGATTAATTTGCCTAGGCAGCCTCACGAAAAGTTCATTCTTTACAGTGTTCACCCTCGCGAATGGCACATTCAACAATGCACTACTTTGCTGCCTGGTTGTACGACAAGGTACGCTCAATGAGAATGACTGCAATAAAAACGCTGACGAGATTCTACCCTTAAAAACGTTACGGACGAACATAACATCGTGCTGTGCCCTTCTCGCGGATACAGATGTGAGTTTAAAATGTCTCAGCAAATCAGCATATGACAGTGATGATGAATGACAGCGACAGTGAGCGTTGAGCCAAATTAGAAATTTGTGCTCAATCCGGTTAACTCTGTCAGTGTGCATTGCAGCAGCTCCATTCCATATCACACTGCAGTCCTCCAGGTTGAAGCGTACATAAGCGTAGTATGAAGCCAGGACAGATGACAAGTTGAGATGTCCTCCCGGGGTAGCCCTCTGATATGACCTTATCAGAACACCTAGGGCGCGGTTCGCTTTAGTGACTGTCTGATCGACGTGAGGCCCAAATGTCAATTTTGTATCCAAAATAATACCTAAATCCCGAATTTTGTCAACATGTTCCAGAATTGTGTCTCCGATTGAGTAATTTGTAACCAGTGGTTTTGTCTTTAGGGTCATTCGAAATGACTTGCATTTGGATGGGTTTAACTTGAGTTTCCATGTTTTTGACCACTGGTGGAGACGTCCAAGATCTTCTTGCAAGCTTTTGGTATCATTTTGGCAAGTTATTTTCCTATACAGTTTGGCGTCATCTGCATAAAGGAGCACTCGAGAGGACATCCCAACTGGCAGGTCGTTTATATACAGGGTGAAGCACAAAGCGGAGATCACGCCCCCTTCCGGTGTGCCCGACGTAACCCGGCACCACTCTGAGCACTTGCCGTTTACCACCACGCGTTGTTTCCTGCTAATGAGATATGATGTGAACCAATTTAGAGCCGAATCTGATACATGGTAAGAATTCTTCAGCTTGTGAATCAAAAGAGAATGATCGACGCTTTGGAACGCGGCTGAAAAATCTGTATAAATACAATCTGTTTGAGAATGCTCTCCGATAGCTTCCCATGCAGTGCTCAGCAGTGACGATAGGTTAGCTGTACACGATCTGCCTGGGATGAATCCATGTTGCTCAGGCGAAATGGCAGGTCTCACATGGCTCAATAAGTTAGTATATGCAACCTTCTCGAGGACCTTTCCGAACAATGGAATCAGTGACACGGAACGGTAGCTACTTGGATCTTTGACACTACCCTTCTTGAATATAGGCACGATGTTAGCCCTTTTCCAGAGTTCCGGAAATATACCTTGGCTTACCGACAGCTCACAGACCTTCGCTAAAGGAACAGATAATGCGTCGCTACACTCACGTATGATACGGGCACTGATCCCATCCGGACCGCACGCTTTGTTTACAGGAATACTTTCCAGAATAGCCTTAACGAGATCTGCGTTACATTCGATTTGGACCAGCGGCGATAAGTCATAAGACGGACAGTCGGGCAACACGGTTACAGCATCATCGGTAAATTTCGCTGCGAAGGCCCTATTGAGAGCGATAGCCTTATCTCTATCTTCTGTGATTTCTACGCCATCTACCATCAGTGCTGGCAAACCCCGATTTCCACTCTTTGCAGTTTTCAAAAAGGACCAAAACCGTTTCGGATTAGTTTTGAAATCGTCGGTAAGCCCAATCAGGTAGTCACTGTATTTTTTGTTTGCTAAGTTCTTAAAGTCTCTTCTCTTGTCTCGGAATACCTCCTCGATTTCCTCACTCCGGTTACGTTTCATTCTTTTGAAAGCCGTCTCCTTCTCCCGCAACAAATTCCGCAAATCACGATCGAACCAGGGTGGATATTCCTTTTGATCTGAACAACAGGTATACAATCGCGGATGACTGCATATAAAAGTTCGTAAAATGTATCCACAGCTGTGTCTACGTGCATATCATCCAGAATATTCCACGGCAGTAGCTCTAATGACGTTCGCAGTCTCTCAAAGTCAGCCTGTTTGTAGTTAAAAGCGGAATGCCTGGAGGTTAGAGTTACAGCAGATCGTACATATTTAATCACACATTCTACTTGTTTGTGGTCAGATTCAAAAATACCATCTCGTACATCGCTGTCAGTTACACAGTTTCGGTTAGACAATACGAGATCGAGTGTGTTTGCGCCCCGAGTTGGAAGACAAACATACTGTTTAAAATCTGACAGATCACAGGAGTCAACAAAGTTCAGCGCGCGCCGCGATGGACGTGAGATGGTCGGCGTCGCCCAACCGAGGTCTGTCTGGATCCAGCGAACGTCCGGGGTGTTAAAATCGCCCGTCACCACAAGGCAACGATCCGGGTAACGCTGGACCACAGCTTGCAGCCCCTCCATCGTCCGGCTCAGTGCTCCGTCGTTAGCTGGAGGGCAGTAGCATACACCCAACATGAGTTTAGGTGTGGTGTTGACCTCCACCAGCAATAGTTCCGTGTCGT
The DNA here is from genome assembly GCA_036785665.1 of Chirona hameri. Taxonomy (NCBI): domain Eukaryota; kingdom Metazoa; phylum Arthropoda; class Thecostraca; order Balanomorpha; family Balanidae; genus Chirona; species Chirona hameri. The sequence goes on along the minus strand of JAXIVJ010011685.1, from coordinate 38,013 downwards.
CCGGCTCCAGGTCATATCTGCGAACCGGCGATAAACACGAACGGACAGCGCAGGCGACCCCTCCTCCATGGGTGGGTCTGTCCCGTCGGAACCAGGAGTGGTTTTTCAGTCCGACCTGCAATTCGGCGTCCGCTATGTCTCGTGATAGCCACGTTTCGCTGATCGCAATAACGTCGCACCGCTCCAGCTCGGGCGAGTGCGCTCGCAGCACGCCCAGCTTGTTCCGCAGACTGCGAGCATTTTGATGCACAATTCTCACATTGTTCGGTTGAGTAGTGTAAGGTTGACGTCTGTTGGAGGAGCCAGTTGTGGTAGCTGGGCCGGGATTTACTTCAATGTCGCCGCAGACAAGTAGCAGACGACAACACTGGTATGTGGCGGTAGATTTGCTGTCGTACTTTATATTGTTGTGATTATATGTCCGGCGATCTTCTAAAACTAATAGCGATTGGAAAAAGTGGCAATAAAATCGGAAGCTCATCGATGCACATCAACGGCGGCATAGTTAGTGGTTGCGACCCTCAATTTTTTAAAATCGATTCATTTGTTTTCAACATTAGGAGTATTGTATAATTTGTCTGTGGCTGTATATAACACTATGCTTTATATGATCATGAAAAATAATAATTTTTCTCAAAAAAACTAACAAACAATAACACAAAACTGGCAATTAAATCGGAAGCTCATCGATGCACATCGACGGCGACCTATTTAGCGTCGGCAATTTGTTTACAAAGTCATTGTCATGCTTCTCGGCGCACTTAACCATTGTGGCGAGTTGTTCCTGATAGTATACCAAAGTCCCGTAGCAGGCTTTGTTAATGACGTCACTGGTGCCATTCTTGTGTAGCATTGCAAAATATATCTGATTTTGAGTTGAAAGCTAATTAAAGACTTATTCAAAAGATTGTTTTTTAAGTTTGAATTTTCTTGTTAATAATTATTAAAGGTATTTTATCACTGTATTTCATAGTAGTTGACACTTCAGAAACTTGTGACGTAATAATATTGTATCCAATATGCATTTCCCTCACCTTTTGCTATTGTGGCGCAGTGCCGAGTGCTTTGCGAATACTAGACTGCCTGGGGTTCAATTCCTTCCGCCCTTATTTTATTCGAGTTGGTATAGTTTGCATGTTGTTGTTATTCATGACATATACTGATAGTCAGTCATGCATCACGGATGCTCTACGGATTGCTTCACGGATCAGAGCGCTGCTCGAACGCAGCTAGTAGCGCTTTTGTTCTCCATGGCAACCAGGCGTGAGCCAATGAACAGCCAGAACGTATTCCCTTTCTGGCTTTTGATTGGCTGACGCCTGGTTGCCATGGAGAACAAAAGCGCTACTAGCGCTACTAGCGTGTGTCCGAGCAGCGCTCAGTTTGATCGGAAACGTCACAGAGCCTCCAAAAAATGCCGCACTCGATGTACACCATGGTAGGGAAGGACGAATTTGTCAATGACCTTCATGAAGTACACAAGGTACTTGTTTTTTTATTTTTTTCTAAACTTACAACTTCGAATTTGAGAATAACTTTATTTAATTCTTAAATTTAAATACAATAATTTTAAAACCATAACGGTAGCCTAAGAAATTGTTGCTAACAAAATCAAAAGGTCATTATTTCCCTTTAACGAGCATGCAACTGTCGTCGTTTATAGTCTAGATCTCTCATGCTGATCCTAGCGGAGGAATCGAATGACGTCGCCAGTAGCCAGAGTCGAACCCGGAACCCACAGATTCCGAGCCCAACGCTCTACCGACTGCACCACCCGCACCTGGCCGCATTTTGGCCGCCCACCTTGTTATGGTACTGCATCAGCTGAATGATGATCCGGATGTCATCACTGTAGTTCTTGATTGAGATGACGCGCATGATGTTGGCGGCGTCCTCAGCGTCCGGGTCCTGGCAGTACTTGTTGGCCAGAACCAGACACGCGTCGGCGTCGTGTATCTGAAGGCCATGTCCGGGGTCAAGGTCACGGACAGTGCTGACAACAGAGGTCAGCAGAGGTCATGCACACTGAACGCGGCATATAGAATCAGCGAGGGAATTAGGCACCTTAAAAACAGATATACAATATAAAACTGCCGAAAAGTTGATGTGAATATCATAGTGAATATCATAGTGAATATCATTGTGACCATATATGAACAATATGCATAGAGCAACGAGTTGTGAAGTCATATAGCAAGACGGATGAGAAGGTGAAGGAAAGTGCGATCAAAACTACAGGTTAATCAGAGCACCCCAACTCCAAGAATCAAAAGCATTCAAACACGAAAGTCCATGCGGTTAATGTTGCCCAAAAATTGCTGCCATCCTGCCGCCTACGAAAATGGTTCATACCTGAACGGATGATGCTAAAATGGTGAAGCGGCAAGACAGAGAGAGTATTACCGTGTGTGGTGGAGTGTGCGCTGCCTGAGAAAGTACTGGACAACTAGACTCAGCTCTGCAGATGACAACAACGCTACGTGTTCTATAAGGACCGCCAATTACGCCTTACATATTATTGATATTATGTAAATATGTGTTACTGACTAATGTTTCCGAGATGGTCGCTTGCACAATAATAAAGCGTCTTTTCGCTAACCTACAATCAACACAAATCAAACGTAACTGGGTAAAATCGATGCCTAAAGCACGGCTTCTGGATCGCTATGGAAGTTTAGAACAAATTGTTGAAAATAGCAGCCTACGCAAATATTTGGTGGGCTTTAGCTACGGATGACGAATGAATGTTGTCGAACAAAAATCATGATACCCCGTAAACTATTAATAGCAGATTGAATGGTGGATGCTGCCATCCATATACCACTGTCATATGGGGGGGGGGGGGGGCTTTATCCCAATAAGGGTCATTATACCACTGTCATATGGGGCTTTATCCAAATAAGGATCATCCCACGTCAACTCGCTTAAGAAATTCCCCGACCCCTCCGATCCTGATGAAAATTGGTACACCAGTAGTGTCAAGTGAAAGACACATATACACCCACTTTTAGGTCCGGGTGACCTCAAGGGTCATATTTAGAGGTCATCAAAGGTCACGATTTTTTACCTACTTTATATCAGTCAAACGCCTTTATATGTTATGCTAATGGACTCAGCGGAATATAACTAATATTGAAGTGCTCCACAGAGTTGGAACATTCGGAAATATGGGTAAAAATATACGTGACCTCAATTTGACCTTTGACCTGACAAAAACATAAAATGTATTTTTCTATAAGTTTGCCTGCTCGTAACTAGTCCAAACTTGGCAGAATAAATTAACGTAACATCCTCTAAGAATGCGCAAAAAAGAATGGCGGAGACTTTTCACTTTTTGAGATACCACCCTTTGAGTATGGTAAGGAAGTGAAACGGACCAATGCCCCGAGGCTATCTTAATATAGCTTGTCATAATGTCGTTTTCTTTGGCCCGATTGACGTCCAATTTGGTGGGTAGCTTCCGGTTGACGAATACAATAACTTCCCGAGTTTTCAGCTTGACCTGAACTCGCATGACCTAGCATGACCTAGGAATAGTGCATTGCCCATAGATACGTATTACCTATAGGTAATACGGTGTTTTATAGATGTTCAGGAGCATAATACATATGCACAGGTGTTAACAGGTGACATTTATGGTTTCCATTGAGATCATGACCCGGATGACCTCTTCAGAGGTCAACCGAGGTCACTGACCTTTGATGACCTGATATGATATTGTTGGCCTCTAAGAGGTTTCTAGGACATTTTAGAATGCTGATTTCGAATTTGGAATCCATTTTACGTAATTGTATATTCCACTGGGGTCATGCACTTAACACGTCAACCGAGGTCACTGACCTCCGATGACTTGAGATGACATTGTTGGACTCTGATAGCTTCTAGGACATTCTTTGACGCAAATTTCAAATTAGCACCTATATTTTGCATAATATTATACATATAATTATAGCAAATGGATTTAAAATTTAAAATCAGCATCCTAAAATGTCCTAGAAACCTCCAGAGGCCAAAAATATAATCTCAGGTCATCAAAGGTCAGTGACCTCGGTTGACCTCTGAAAAGGTCATCCGGGGTCATGATCTCAATGGAAACCATAAATGTCACCTGTTAACACCTGTGCATATGTGTTATGCTCCTGAACATCTATAAAACACCGTATTACCTATAGGTAATACGTATCTATGGGCAATACACTATTCCTAGGTCATGCTAGGTCATGCGAGGTCATGTCAAGCTGAAAACTCGGGAAGTTATTGAATTCGTCAACCGGAAGCTACCCACCAAATTGGACGTCAATCGGGCCAAAGAAACCGACATCGCTTAGAAGCGATACAAGGTTCTTCATGGAATCAATATTAATATTAAAATTACATCAATGTACGGCATGGCCGAATATGTCCATAGCCACAATATTATCTGGGAACGGTTTCAAAAATCGTAAATCATATTTAATTATATATTAATATCCTATATAATTTTAGGTACCGAAAATGTTGTTCACGTTCGTAAATTCCCATTACATTTCGGACAGTTATTCGTCGCTGCAGAAGTTTGGGAAAAGAGCAGGGAGCAGAGCTGAATGGGGCTCTGAACAGAGCTCTGTATATTTAGCTGGTACGGTTGTCACAATTGGAGAATAAATGAAGCATAAGCAATTTTCAAAGATCATCTGTTGGCCTAAACACTGACCTGACCTCGCATGACTTAGCATGATCTAGGAATAGTGTATTGCCCATAGATACGTATTACCTATAGGTAATACTGGTTTTGACCCAGGGCATGTGACATATTATGTGCAATTTTGGTAGAATAGAGAAATTGTACTCCATACACAAATCTCTGTATATTTAGCTGGTACGGTTGTCACAATTGGAGAATAAATTAAGTTAAATAAGCAATTTTCAAAGTGTCAATACAAATTTACATCAAGGCCAGAAGTCATATCTCGTGCGGGAAAAAAATCCTCCAAAAGTTGGTAAAACAATTTATTTCGCAAAAGCAATACTTCACAAGCGTTGTGACTCTTCAAATACCAATCACATGAACGGATGCCAGTAGCCATGTTAACCGAGGTGTTATGACCGAGGTGTTATGTAGCCATGTTAACTGAGGACAAGCCGGACCGAGCAAAATGGCCACCGTAATGGCCACCGTAATGACAAGCCGGTGCAGCAAAGTACCTAATGGGCAAGCATCAAGCGATGGATCAGATTGTTTTCGCATCGTGGTCATTAGTTAACTTACACTTCTTGATATTTATTTAACATCAGATGGATTCTTGGAAAGGTGTATGTGCTATGTTTGTATACCGTTAATTACATGAATATGAATAATTTTATATCATAACAAATGCAGTTAAGGTCAAAGTATTATGAAAGACAAAATGTTAAAAATTTCACAAATGTACAAATAATGCTAGGAAAAACAGTATTTGTTGTTGACATCTATCGAACATGTAGCCCTCAGAAGCTCGAAAGGAAACCCGAAAGGATATATATATATATATATATATATATATATATATATATATATATATATATATATATATATATATATATATATATATATATATATATATATATATATATATATATATATATATATATATATATATATATATATATATATATATATATATATATATATATATATATATATATATATATATATATATATATATATATATATATATATATATATATATATATATATATATATATATATATATATATATATATATATATATATATATATATATATATATATATATATATATATATATATATATATATATATATATATATATATATATATATATATATATATATATATATATATATAAATATATATATATATATATATATTCGTATATTACGAGTTGAACCTTGCCAAACGCTGCACTGCCAGTCTCTTTTCATGCTAGCCGCCGTTCAAGTGCAGCGTCCGGCGCTAGTTTTGCCCCAGGGCTCTGGGCAGTCTAGGCCGGGTCATTCGATAGGTTTTTGCGAGCATGCACAGATTAATAGTGAAATTATTATGCGCTATATCATTACAAACTTACATGAATTTTTTGGATTTTTTTTAATGAAATCTGGAGGTGCCAACCGGCCTCTTTTTGGGGACACAATTGCGATTTTTTCGTCAATATCGTACATTTGGGCATTCATTATTTTTTGTACAATTTTGTGAAAGTATCCTTTTCGAATTATCTGTATGCTGTTTGACGGCCGTAGTGATTGTCATGGAGTTATCATGGACAATAAAGCTATTTCTCTGCATTTCCTGTAAGGATTTTATGGCACCCGCTCATAGCGCCATCTATTGAGCGGACTTGCAATGTATGCACTAGGTGCAGTTGCCCGGCTGCGGAGGTCTGCAGAGGAGCTCCACAAGCACTGAAATCAGTGGCGGCGGATAAGGGGGGGGGGGGCAGGGGGAAGCTGCCCCCCCCCCACTTAAGAAGTTGGGGGGGCAAACATATGATCCCCCCCTTAAATTGGTAAATTCGTAAATTTGTTGATAATTTTTCAAGAAGTTAGTTCTATTTTTTTCTTTTTGACCGACAAATTGACACCGAGTGCCCCGAGGTGCCCCCAGCCAGCCTGAGGGGCCCTCTAAGGCCGACAGAAGGTTCTCAGGGCCTAAGGGGGCCCTCTTCTGAGGGTTGGAACTTCAGCATGGGTTGTCCGACGTTTTTCTTGCGACCATTTAGAGGCCCTGCAAAATATAGTGACCTAAATCCGAGGAGATACCATTTCGCGCCATTTTTTTTTTTGGGGGGGGGGCTTTGGCCGAGGGGTCCATCTGTTTTTTTTGCCCCTCCCCATCCCAAAATACCTTCCGCCGCCACTGACTGAAATGGAACACCAGCAGATTAACTCCATGGAAAATGGATATAAAGTGGGTGGGGAGGAGTGCTTGCCAAAAAAACAAATTTGACTGCATGACTTTGATCCGCCCCTCGAGACAGGACAGGTACCTGTCCAATCTCCAGAGTGAAGCCCGGTGCCTGTCCTGTCTCCAGACGTGAGGCCCGGTACCTGCCCTGCCTACGGCCCCGGTACGTCTGTCCTGTCTCCAGACGTGAGGCCCGGTGCCTGTCCAGTCTCTAGACGTGAGGCCCGGTGCCTGTCCTGTCTCTAGACGTGAGGCCCGGTACCTGTCCAGTCTCCAGACGTGAGGTCTGGTAACTCCCCTGCCTACGGGCCCGGTGCCTATCCTGTCTCCAGACGTGAGGCCCGGTATCTGTCCTGTCTCCAGACGTGAGGTCCGGTACCTGTCCTGTCTCCAGACGTGAGGCCCGGTGCCTGTCCTGTCTCCAGACGTGAGGCCCGGTACCTGTCCAGTCTCCAGACGTGAGGTCTGGTAACTCCCCTGCCTACGGGCCCGGTGCCTATCCTGTCTCCAGACGTGAGGCCCGGTAACTGTCCTGTCTCCAGACGTGAGGTCTGGTAACTCCCCTGCCTACGGGCCCGGTGCCTATCCTGTCTCCAGACGTGAGGCCCGGTAACTGTCCTGTCTCCAGACGTGAGGTCTGGTAACTCCCCTGCCTACGGGCCCGGTGCCTATCCTGTCTCCAGACGTGAGGCCCGGTAACTGTCCTGTCTCCAGACGTGAGGTCTGGTAACTCCCCTGCCTACGGGCCCGGTGCCTATCCTGTCTCCAGACGTGAGGCCCGGTAACTGTCCTGTCTCCAGACGTGAGGTCTGGTAACTCCCCTGCCTACGGGCCCGGTGCCTATCCTGTCTCCAGACGTGAGGCCCGGTACCTGTCCAGTCTCCAGACGTGAGGCCCGGTACCTGTCCAGTCTCCAGACGTGAGGCCCGGTGCCTATCCTGTCTCCAGACGTGAGGCCCGGTACCTGTCCAGTCTCCAGACGTGAGGCCCGGTACCTGTCCAGTCTCTAGATGTGAGGCCCGGTGCCTGTCCTGTCTCCAGACGTGAGGCCCGGTACCTGTCCAGTCTCCAGACGTGAGGCCCGGTACCTGTCCAGTCTCTAGACGTGAGGC
>JAXIVJ010011685.1:17500-22500 GCA_036785665.1 Chirona hameri | reverse complement strand
CTGGATGGCTGGATGGCTGGATGGCTGGATGGCTGGATGGCTGGATGGCTGGATGGCTGGATGGCTGGATGGCTGGATGGCTGGATGGCTGGATGGCTGGATGGCTGGATGGCTGGATGGCTGGATGGCTGGATGGCTGGATGAATGAATGAATGAATGAATGAATGAATGAATGAATGAATGAATGAATGAATGAATGAATGAATGAATGAATGAATGGATGGATGGATGATTCTCGTCGTCGATTCTCATCTGGCGAAACCGAAACTGTATCGCATTACAGACAGCCGAGGGTTTCTTCTGGGTTCTCTCCATACCGCATGCCGATGGAATAGCGAACTCTCAAGCCCTTGGGACTGCCGTGGGTGCTGCGTTAAGCCCGTGTCCGTGAGGTAGGTAAGCCCGTGTTGGTGAGTTAGGGGATATACACTCCAGGAGAGAGTGTGTGTGTGTGTGTGTGGGGGGGGGGGGGGGGGGGGGGGGTGTACAGAGCAATGCCCCCGTGCTCAGAGAAGTGAGATGTAACAAAAGGCAGCACTCAGTGCGAAGATGTGACACGTCACCTCTATAGAAAATGGCAGCACTCTCTACCTCTCCAGTCAGCCCCCGTGAGTACAGACTTTAAGATGACAGCTGAACGGTGATCAGACATTTTATATAGGGTGAATAACTTTGACTTTTAAATTATGATTACCATTGACTATGACTTTGAAAAGCTGTAATTTCCGCCAGTAACTTTAGGTATTCACATAATAATATATTTAAGAAGTTTGAATGCTGTCATGATGGCGGTTCAATATTCCAGACATGTATGACACGTTTTGGCAGCCTAAAATACGTTTGGTGAGATTGCCAGACACTTTTTTATTTTTGGAATTATCAAAACAATTTTCGTATTTTACTACGACTTCATGCAAGCAAGTTGTAAATGGAAGTGACAGTATATTTGTACACTTGGCTCTTTAGTATTGCGGGTCGCTGATGGCGAGTTGCCCACTTCAGCGCTGCCGCCGTGCCTGACGGGGGTGACCGGGCCGGCGAGAGGTGTGCTGACGGCTGACCTGGACCCGCTCCAGGTCATAGGCGGACATCATGGTGCCGCAAAAGAAGCGCACATCTGTGACGTTACGCTTCAGCACGCCCTGGAGCTCCAGGTCCGGCTCCTGTCTGCAGCCAGCCCAGTGACGTCATCGGCCCAGTTAAACTGGCACGTGTCATCGAGACTACAGTGAGCCCAGAGGTGACGGCACTGGGCCCATCTCACGCTATCTAATGTTTCAAGGAACTGCTATTTTGACTGCTATTTTGACTGCTATTTTGACTGCTAGACATTACATGCAGCGTTTTAGTGCGGCTGAAACGATCTTTCCATGCGGGAACGGAAGTCTGCCACTGGTTGGATGGTTACGGAAAGGCGCACTGCAGGGGAGGGTCGCGGTGTCATTGTCTTCTGGACAGCGGCACGGGACCGAGGTGTCTTTTGACATTTGTAATTTTGACATTTTCGCATTATGAGATTTTACGACATTTGGGAACGCAGATATGCATACATAAAGAGGTTGATAGTGGTGATCGCAAAAGAGCATACCCACATAAACAATAACAACATAGCGTTAAAGGGAAATATTCACCATTTGATCCATTTTTCTGCATTATCTTATGGACCATGTATGGAATTCAGTTGATCGAGTCTCAATTTAAAAATGAAATTACAACTTTTTCTATTTCGATCTTTGTTATTTATTTTAAAAAACGAGTACCTAGATATATTTTTTCGGAGTTCATGGTCGATGTTTTCCCTTCACTATTGGGAGCACGCCATATCTGACACTTTAGTTTCAATCTGTTCAACGTTGAATACCCCTCGGTGAATTACCTCGAGATAAAAAATCGCATACACTAAACACGTCGTCGTAGGGAGCTAAGTTCATCCACCGAATGCATCACGTTTTATTAAATGTTTATTTACTGATTATGGGAAAACGGTTAAGATAAATGTTTCATGTGTGCATTGTAATATATTTAATACCTGTATGTTGGAAATTCTTGGGGAAACATCCATTTCTTAATGAGTTTCAATGCACTTTTTCAAATGCTTGTTGATTGTTCATACAAATTTGGTACATATTCGGATTAGATAAAGTGCAGGAAACATATTACATACCTTCATGATAAAACACAATGCGTAGGGGGGCTAATTTTAGCTCGGACAGTGAATTCGTTACCGAATACTTGCTGAGTACCGACCGTCATAAGCGTGGAACGCTTATCAACTTTGACTTGAAATAACTTCGGGCTAGGGACATTTTAATGCAAAATGTGATTGCATTAACTTATAAGTTGAGTTCTTCTTCCCATTTCAAGTGCTAACTCCATTTCTGTGGGAAAAAATGTCATTATTTTCCTAACAACATCATGTCAGTGAGATGAAAGTTTCCTGAAATGGAAATATCGTGATTGAGCGAAGCCAACGAACGCAGAGGGCAATGTACAATGCACATAAATGCGGATCTCGTAGATATCGCTAAAAGAACACGTCCTTGGTAATTCTGAAATGACTAGACATATTCATTAATTGATGCAGAGAACCAGCAGGTAGACATATTTGTTCTTAGTATTATCATCACTGAATTGCTCAGTGGACAACGTGAGCTAGTCAATTTCTTCTAAATGAATATTATCTCTAAATTCCTCTAAATGTATCAATCAATGAACCTACAAACAGCCAATGTCTGCTTTGCTGGCCTATTACCGAGCCTGCAGTGTCGGTGGCTGCCAGACTGAGCGCCGTCTCGCCCTCCGCTCACCTGTGTAGGAACACCACCTCCACGTCCACGTCCTCGCGGTCCTCGTGCAGGAAATCCTTGAGGAAGTGCGAGACGGACTCGTATGTGATGTGGCCACAGACCACGATGTGCCTGCCGAGACCCGGTCCAAGGACACGCGTTTAGAGAGGGTGGTGGCGGCCGACCACCGGACCCGCTCCTGATCCACCGGACACGGGTCACAACAACACATTACTGTAACTAACCCGCTCCTGATCCACCGGACACGGGTCACAACAACACATTACTGTAACTAACCCGCTCCTGATCCACCGGACACGGATCACAACAACACATTACTGTAACTAACCCGCTCCTGATCCACCGGACACGGGTCACAACACATTACTGTAACTAACCCGCTCCTGATCCACCGGACACGGGTCACAACAACACATTACTGTAACTAACCCGCTCCTGATCCACCGGACACGGGTCACAACAACACACTGTAACTAACCCACTCCTGATCCACCGGACACGGGTCACAACAACACATTACTGTAACTAACCCGCTCCTGATCCACCGGACACGGGTCACAAAAACACATTACTGTAACTAGCCCGCTCCTGATCCACCGGACACGGGTCACAACAACACACTGTAACTAACCCGCTCCTCATCCACCGGACACGGGTCACAACAACACATTACTGTAACTAACCCGCTCCTGATCCACCGGACACGGGTCACACCAACACATTACTGTAACTAACCCGCTCCTGAGCCACCGGACACGGGTCACAGCAACACATTACTGTAACTAACCCGCTCCTGATCCACCGGACACGGGTCACAACAACACACTGTAACTAACCCGCTTCTGATCCACCGGACACGGGTCACAACAACACATTACTGTCCCTAACCCGCTCCTGATCCACCGGACACGGGTCACAACACACTGTAACTAACCCGCTCCTGATCCACCGGACACGGGTCACAACACATTACTGTAACTAACCCGCTCCTGATCCACCGGACACGGGTCACAGCAACACATTACTGTAACTAACCCGCTCCTGATCCACCGGACACGGGTCACAACAACACATTACTGTAACTAACCCGCTCCTGATCCACCGGACACGGGTCACAACAACACATTACTGTAACTAACCCGCTCCTGATCCACCGGACACGGATCACAACAACACATTACTGTAACTAACCCGCTCCTGATCCACCGGACACGGGTCACAACAACACATTGTAACTAACCCGCTCCTGATCCACCGGACACGGGTCACAACAACACATTACTGTAACTAACCCACTCCTGATCCACCGGACACGGGTCACAGCAACACATTACTGTAACTAACCCGCTCCTGATCCACCGGACACGGGTCACAATAACACATTACTGTAACTAACCCGCTTCTCACGGGTCACAACAACAACATATTACTGTAACTAACCCGCTCCTGATCCACCGGACACGGGTCACAACAACACATTACTGTAACTAACCCGCTCCTGATCCACCGGACACGGGTCACAACAACACATTACTGTAACTAACCCGCTCCTGATCCACCGGACACGGGTCACAGCAACGCACTGTAACTAACCCGCTCCTGATCCACCGGACACGGGTCACAACAACACATTACTGTAACTAACCCGCTCCTGATCCACCGGACACGGGTCACAACAACACATTACTGTAACTAACCCGCTCCTGATCCACCGGACACGGGTCACAGCAACACATTACTGTAACTAACCCGCTCCTGATCCACCGGGCACGGGTCACAACAACACATTGTAACTAACCCGCTCCTGATCCACCGGGCACGGGTCACAACAACACATTACTGTAACTAACCCGCTCCTGATCCACCGGACACGGGTCACAACAACACACTGTAACTAACCCGCTCCTGATCCACCGGACACGGGTCACAACAACACATTACTGTAACTAACCCGCTCCTGATCCACCGGACACGGGTCACAACAACACATTACTGTAACTAACCCGCTCCTGATCCACCGGACACGGGTCACAATAACACACTGTAACTAACCCGCTCCTGATCCACCGGACACGGGTCACAACAACACATTACTGTAACTAACCCGCTCCTGATCCACCGAGCACGGGTCACAACAACACATTACTGTAACTAACCCGCTCCTGATCCACCGGACACGGGTCACACCAACAC
>JAXIVJ010011685.1:0-12500 GCA_036785665.1 Chirona hameri | reverse complement strand
TTCGGGAATCCAAGACGCAAACACCGCCTGCGAGACAGAGAACCCGTGTGCCCGCGTGTGAGAGCCAGGCAGAGAGAAAAGATAGAGAGGTGAAAACAAACGGTGCCAACGCAACCAACTTATCCGAGGACAAAAACAAGCAACAACCGAGTGAGAGATAAAGATGAGAATCAGGTGCGCGTACTGAAGCCCAGTTCACTTTCATGCTCAATGCCCATCCAACCGGCAGTGGCACGCGTTGTTGCTCATAGTTATCAAATATCCTTCTCAGTGATAAACATTTTATGTAATTGAAGTGGAGCATTAGCTGTAAGACCTTAAATGTGACCTTTATATAATAAAACACATAGCGCTGAGGCGCATGCGCAAGCGAGACGGATAAAGCCACGATATATTTTCAAAACCGACTTTAGTCAGAGTGCCTCATAACTGATCGGCGCACATGGACTCCAAGTGCAAAGCGCTTATCAGCCTGGTGGGGCGTAGCTTAGCAGCCTGGTGGGCGTGGCTTAGCAGCCTGGTGGGCGTGGCTTAGCAGCGTCAGTGCCGGTTGCATGAACAGTGCGCCCTCCATTGGGGGTCATCGACCCCAGTCAGTGCAGGACAACGGTGCTGACGTCCAACAGACTCGGCTTACCCACACAGAAGCGCACCCGACACCCACACACTGAGCGATCTCACCGGCCGGCACGGGAAACGCTAGTTGGCCGGGTCACGGATAGGTGGCGTTACCTCTTTCCATGCTCCCGCTTGTATGAGCCAGCGTACTTTGTCCGCCGTCCAAGGATATCGAAAATTTCTGGTATGCTTGACGCAAAAAGGGCCTGGTAGGAAACACAAGCACAAATATGAATAGCGGTATAATCGAAACTTAACGTACCAGGTCAGGAACTGCGCTAGTTAGGATGCCCTACTCTAGGGTAAAATAACACCAAAGAGCCGACAAATCGTTAGAACAAAGGGCATCGCACAACACGAGGTCACTTTCACGATGGCGAAAGGTAAACTCATAAGAAGAGCTATTGTACAAATCATCCAGTTCTATGGAAGCACAAAGGTAGGTATATTCATTTGTTTTATAAGTTATAATATTCACAGATGTAGAATATAGTGGTATAGCCTTTGAGTGCTGAGAAATCTGATAATGAACCAGATAAATCCCCAATGCCTGAAGATCATGAAGCACATACAGCCCTAAGACATATGCATATCTGTCAAGCCCTGTACCCACACTAAAGTAGCGCGGTCCTGAGTAAAATAGCGCACCAATCAGTGCACCACTGATTGGTAGTTCTGGATTTGGATGGTCTGATCATGTTGACATGGTTGTCTGCATGAATCCTATGCATTTGCTAGACGTCTATGGAATGTCACAAATCCAGCGACCAGATGGTGTCAAATTTAGCTAGTTATTGATGACCCATGTGCAATTGTTGCTCAGTGACCTCAGCAAGGTCAGCTGAGGTCATCGGAGGTCACCAGCACGTTTTGGCTAATAACTCTTGATAGAATAAAGATAGGGACGTGCAAATGACACCAGTGTGTTTGACTCGTCGATTCGCGTCGTCCTATATGCAACATGACCTAACTGGGTCACCAAATGACCTTGACCAGAGGTAAAATGTTGAAGTTGATCTATCCAGGTCACCATCAATATGTTTCGAAGCGTATTGACGAGACAAACACGATTTGTTAAAATGATTGCTGTATGTGTAACCGATAAAAAGTTATTCGCGAAAAACAAACATTTGGGAAAAATGCCCTCGTGACCTTTGATGACCTCGGGTGAATTCAATATTGACCTGATCCAAATAATAGACACACGCTAAAAGTATCCAGAATGTTCATTTGACTTATTTACGAACATGTTAAAACAGGGTTAAAGGGAATAAATAGTTGACCTTTAGCATGGTGTTTTAAACTGAGATAGTATAATTGTAGAGCAGGTCGAACAAATGAGTTGCAGTGAAACAATTTGCTCGCTATGCTAAGTAATTTCGACACAGAAGCTAAATTAATATTCGGTTTCGGGACTACGAAACTTCGTCGGTATTATGACGTCATACCCGCTGACATCAGATTTGCGTCATACGCAGATTTCGCCGCAAAATAGCCGTAACCAGGGAAAGTTTAGCCGCAACCATCACAGTGTTCGCGTGTGAGATTTGTATTGTATAAAGAATGTATGTCAGATGTAGGGATATGAAGAATATCATGTAATTTCCCATGTATGTATTACATTGTATTATGTATTGGTTGGATTAAATAAAGCGCATTGTCCAAGTGTGCGTGCAGAAAGCAATTGGTTGCCAGTGAAAGTGTAGTGCACCCAATATTTTGAAAGCGTCTCCTAGGCAAAATCGTCGTATTCGTATTTTCTAAAATGATGCAATAAGAATAAACTAAGACCCATGCAAGCACCTAGTAATCATTGAAATGATAATGAAGAACATGCCTGCATATTAGCTCGTGACAGTCCTGCTAGGACTCTGGCTGCTGTAGTTACCATTCACAGCGCCAATGGCCAATGGCAACGCCATAATTGGTAGTGAAGCAGACCAAATAGACGTAATGCATGACCAAATAGGCGCCATTAGAGCATTGCAGCAGACCAAATAGGCGTCATTAGATCATTGCAGCAGACCAGAAATGGGGTGCATTTTAAAGCGCTGACGTCAGAAACAAGTGAGCCTTGTCTTGTCTTGTCTTGACAAGCGAGCCTTGTCTTGCAGACTGTGGCTCTGAAGCTCCCGAGCAGGCGAATCAAGCGCGCTGCCTTGGCTCGGGGCGAGACTTGGCCGCTGCATGCTCCGTTAGTTTCAGCTCAGACAGCTGTGAGTTTCAGCCTCAGACAAGCTCAGCTCTCTGAGAAGCGTGGGCTTTCCGGCAAGAGGTTTCCGGCGCGTGGACGCACAAGCGGTAACACAGATAGTGGCAGCGAGAGGTCACCGCAGTGACCTAGAGTGATGCCAAGGTCATGCACGGACGTCACATACACATACATACATACACGCACACACACACGCGCACACACACGCGCGCACGCATACACGCGCACGTCCGCGCGCGCGGTGAGATGTAAACGTTACACGGCCGCGCGCAGGACGTGGGGGAGCAAAGAAATTCAACTCACGTGGGAGATGAAAAAAAACTGGAACAATGTGAACTGAAAGCTGGTCGGTCGGCGTGGTTGTGCAGAGAAACAACTCATATTAGTGCGGGGATGGGGCGGGGGAAGGAAGGAAGGGAGGCAGAGAGGCAGGGCTGGCCACACCGCTCATGAGGGCAGCCGTCAGGGGTGAGGGGCAGCAGCGCCCTCCCTCTCAGCGTCCGGCAGGCACCGCACCTGAAAATCACCCGCACCTCCCACACAGCCACACAAAGAGGCATCCAAAGCGTGTGGTGACTCATGCTTTCCAAAGCCATCACAAAGTGAATCAGTGGGTTAATTTTGTGTTTGTATTCATATGCAACAGAACGTAAAAGGCAAAGAAGAACGCCAACATAAAAGTTGCACTCTGTCGCCTTCAAAATTATTTCAGGCCAGGAATTCGCCATAAATATGGCAGCTTGGGTGGCTGAGAGCCCAAATCACGCCATGGAAACCTCTGTTTTCAACGCCCCACATACATTCAATGACACTGATCAATGATTGACGCAAATCGGCTAAACACAACACTTGGAATCAGTATTTCATCTCAAGTTAAACGGCATCCTGTGACAAGATGCAAGAAACAGTCTCCAAGTTGAGTGCAAGTCGGGCATGCGTGCATGATGCACACATGAGTGCATAGCATGTGCAACAGTGGCCTTTCAAACAACGGCGAGTGGGGATGCGGACGATGGAAAGCCTGACACGAATTCGCCTGCACTGCAACACAAATGATGACGTTTATCACGAATCAGCACAATGTGGTGAGGAAGGAGATGTAAATTCGACGTGAAGTGAGAAGTGAGCGCTGTTTGATTTGTGTCTCAGAAGAGTTAGGTTGCTGGCTGGTACCGTTGTTTTATATCACAGTTAATTCCTGGGACGTGTGCCGTAAATGGGCCAGTTTAATGGAATTATCATGTGTGATGGTGTCGGGTGTGCCACCGTTCTGTTTTAGTGTTGAGTAAAGCTGGTAAATAGTACGTGGGTCGAGCACTGAAATTTTTGAGATCAGATAAACTTGACACATACAAGCATTTAAGTTGATGTCTCCAAACATATGGAAAAGTGTCATCAGCATACTATAAAATGTGCAAGTCAAACAGGACTCTATTGCCATTTGAGCCTCAGTGAGCACAGATTGCATTGTCATCCCTGGTGTCACCTCCTCTAATAATACTACCCCTCATCCCATCATTCCATTCAGCTCATACAAACAACTAGTAATCTGAGCCCCTTCCCCAGGTATACATATCAAACCAGAAGGTCAATTTGCCGAACAACTTATAACTTATTCAACTGGAACACTTTTTATCAACTGAATGTTCTAATTCATATTACAATATTTACCAAAGTTTGATTTTCCTCCTGCCACTCTCAGCGGTAGTGGCAGTCATTGGTTGGCCCCGCTCATTCCAAGCTACATCGCGTTTCGACCGCAGCGCCTCTGGCGGCGGTGTCCGTTACTCACCAGTCCGACGAGCAGGAAGAACACAAGGAAGGTCCTTCCGAGCACCGTCTTACAGAAGACGTCACCGTAGCCAACCGTGGACATGGTCACGATCAGGAAGTAGACGCACGTCCAGTAGCTGAGCGGCTGCGGGTTTTTGAACTCGATCGGGTCGCCCGAATTCTCCAGCTGCGGGAGATAGTTTGTGGGTTACTCGATCGGGCCGCCAGAGTTCTCCAGCTGCCGGAGACAGGTTGTGGGTTACTCGATCGGGTCGCCGGAGTTCTCCAGCTGCCCGGAGAAAGGTTGTGGGTTACTCGATCGGGTCGCCGGAGTTCTCCAGCTGCCCGGAGAAAGGTTTTGGGTTACTCGATCGGGTCGCCAGAGTTCTCCAGCTGCCGGAGACAGGTTGTGGGTTACTCGATCGGGTCGCCGGAGTTCTCCAGCTGTCCGGAGGAGAAAGGTTGTGGGTTACTCGATCGGGTCGCCGGAGTTCTCCAGCTGTCCGGAGGAGAAAGGTTGTGGGTTACTCGATCGGGTCGCCGGAGTTCTCCAGCTGTCCGGAGGAGAAAGGTTGTGGGTTACTCGATCGGGTCGCCGGAGTTCTCCAGCTGCCCGGAGAAAGGTTTTGGGTTACTCGATCGGGTCGCCAGAGTTCTCCAGCTGCCCGGAGACAGGTTGTGGGTTACTCGATCGGGTCGCCAGAGTTCTCCAGCTGCCTGGAGCAAGGTTGTGGGTTACTCGATCGGGTCGCCAGAGTTCTCCAGCTGCCCGGAGAAAGGTTGTGGGTTACTCGATCGGGTCGCCGGAGTTCTCCAGCTGCCCGGAGCAAGGTCATGGGTTACTCGATCGGGTCGCCGGAGTTCTCCAGCTGTCCGGAGAAAGGTTGTGGGTTACTCGATCGGGTCGCCAGAGTTCTCCAGCTGTCCGGAGAAAGGTTGTGGGTTACTCGATCGGGTCGCCAGAGTTCTCTAGCTGCCCGGAGACAGGTTGTGGGTTACTCGATCGGGTCGCCGGAGTTCTCCAGCTGCCCGGAGAAAGGTTGTGGGTTACTCGATCGGGTCGCCGGAGTTCTCCAGCTGCCCGGAGCAAGGTTTTGGGTTACTCGATCGGGTCGCCGGAGTTCTCCAGCTGTCCGGAGAAAGGTTTTGGGTTACTCGATCGGGTCGCCGGAGTTCTCCAGCTGCCCGGAGAAAGGTTGTGGGTTACTCGATCGGGTCGCCGGAGTTCTCCAGCTGCCCGGAGAAAGGTTGTGGGTTACTCGATCGGGTCGCCAGAGTTCTCCAGCTGCCGGAGACAGGTTGTGGGTTACTCGATCGGGTCGCCGGAGTTCTCCAGCTGTCCGGAGAAAGGTTGTGGGTTACTCGATCGGGTCGCCGGAGTTCTCCAGCTGTCCGGAGGAGAAAGGTTGTGGGTTACTCGATCGGGTCGCCGGAGTTCTCCAGCTGTCCGGAGGAGAAAGGTTGTGGGTTACTCGATCGGGTCGCCGGAGTTCTCCAGCTGTCCGGAGGAGAAAGGTTGTGGGTTACTCGATCGGGTCGCCGGAGTTCTCCAGCTGTCCGGAGGAGAAAGGTTGTGGGTTACTCGATCGGGTCGCCGGAGTTCTCCAGCTGTCCGGAGAAAGGTTTTGGGTTACTCGATCGGGTCGCCGGAGTTCTCCAGCTGCCCGGAGAAAGGTTGTGGGTTACTCGATCGGGTCGCCGGAGTTCTCCAGCTGCCCGGAGAAAGGTTGTGGGTTACTCGATCGGGTCGCCAGAGTTCTCCAGCTGCCGGAGACAGGTTGTGGGTTACTCGATCGGGTCGCCGGAGTTCTCCAGCTGTCCGGAGAAAGGTTGTGGGTTACTCGATCGGGTCGCCGGAGTTCTCCAGCTGTCCGGAGGAGAAAGGTTGTGGGTTACTCGATCGGGTCGCCGGAGTTCTCCAGCTGTCCGGAGGAGAAAGGTTGTGGGTTACTCGATCGGGTCGCCGGAGTTCTCCAGCTGTCCGGAGGAGAAAGGTTGTGGGTTACTCGATCGGGTCGCCGGAGTTCTCCAGCTGCCGGAGCAAGGTTTTGGGTTACTGATGAGCACAGTGGAACTGGAGGGGGCTACATGTGAATGCTGTGGTTGCTGCAGGGGGGGGGGGATTGGTGATTACAGTACATTAGTTACGTTTCCTTGATGGGTTGAGGTTTAAATCGGATTTACTTATGAAGAAAATGGGGGAAATCGCTGTCCCAATGTCCGTGCGAAGGAAATCCAAATAACATTCGGGATTTCTCAGACTAATTTTGCTCTGAAATCCGAAGCACAGCGGCTGCCACGGTCGCGCATGCTTGGCTCTAGCCACCTAGCGTCGAGAATGCGAAACACAACACATGTTTACAGGGTCAATGGCGGCGATTTTATGCAAGATAGGGGAATACATTTGCACAGCACGTTCTTGCCATTGTGATGTTAATTACATGCAAGTTTCCTGTTTCTAAACGTATATTTACATTCTGAAATATCCTTCTAACGGGGCGAGTAGGGGGAGGAAAATCCTATGTCCTTGGGAAATTCCGTTTGCATGACAGCTGACACCGGCGTTCCAATGGAAATGCAAATTTACTAGTATCATGGGCACGGGGCTATTGTGGCGTTCAGAAACGACCAGCTCAATATTGGTAGGGTCGGTAAGTAACTTATTGTCATATCCGATTATGCTAGTGGTTATATACGTTTGATCGTAATGCCTCTTTTACATTCGAACCACTCTGGTAGCACATCAAGGGAAAAGTGTATGAATAATGGAGCCTTTTCCCGAGAATGGTCTTAAACCGACCACAGGTAACGGCTGAATAAGGAATCTATCTTCACATCATCCTTCATAATGAGGCAGTGTCCAGAAGAACGCCAACTTATTTGTGAGAAATATTGCCCTTTGTACCACTCCGAGAGAAGCATTGGCATTGGCCTTTGTACCAAGCATTAGCCTTTGACGACGGGACACCGTTGGTCCCGTCGGTGACAGAGAACAGGGTCTCCTCTACCATGTTAACCCGCGCGGCGCTCGGGGGGGGGGGGGGGTAAATCCCCCCCCCCCCCTCCCCTCCCGGATTTTCTCAACAACTTGAAAACTATGACAGATATCGAAATGAAACTTTCGGTACCTTATGCTGCATCAATTCTACGTCTTCTGCCACAATTTTATTGAAATTGGTGAAGTATTTTGAGAGATAATGACGTTTTAGTGACGTCATGTCATGTCATTTTTGGTGAGGGAAAAAACGTTAAATGTTTGAAAAATCGTAGAACATCGCGTTATGATGCAAATCGCAAATACAAAGCGTCAAAACAAAGGACATATAATTGTCTTCTCAATGGCTATCTCGAATTCTCAAAATGTTGGGTTTTTACCCCAAAAATCCAAAAAACTGATTTTTGGGGAAGAATTTCCACAAAAGTTTTTTTTGAAGATTTTCCACAAATCGCAAGATATATTAGATAACCGAGTATGAACGATGCACGAAACAAATTTCGCAGCAATATCTGAATTTTTGACTTACTTTTGGCTCCCTAAGTATAAGTAACTCATGACGTCATTTTTAAAATTTCGTTTTTGGCTTTAACTGACCAGGTACAGAAAAATAAATGCCACCACTGTATTTCTGAGACAAAACTAGTCTAGAAACATGGCATGTTTATTTAGATTAATCAATTTCAAATGTTGTCCTTATTGTGACCTGACCATGACCTGAGGGCAATCATATGGGGTCAAATTGTGAAAATGGCTGCTACTATCGAATTCTACGTGTGTCAAATAACCCATATAACATGTGTCGCATGGCTTTCGTAGACCTGTGACCTTTTGTGACCTGACATTGACCTTGGCCTTTGCTTGCAATTTCGCTTTTACTTATGCGGGAGATGCATTATACATTTGAGAACACTTTGTGAGATAATAGTCGCAATCTAAGGCTTTGGATGGAAAGCATGGCCTAAAAACCCAAGTACTTACATTTTGACACTTGACCTGACCGTGACCTGACATGTGACATTAATTTAAGAATTTCGGGTATGCGTTAGATTCTTTTCACTGAAAGCTTTTGATCGCCGCCTTGTCGATCGCCGCCTTGCGTCTCCGCGTGCGGTCATTGATTCGGAAGATACGGGGGGGCGCAAACTTTGACATTTGATGACCTCTGGTAACCTCACTATTGACCTGAACCAAAAAATGTCGGAAATAGTGTCACAGTAATTTTTGAGGAGCTTTCGAACAGTTTTTGTTTCGTCTTTTGTTTACGTCCTATAAGAGCCGAGTTCGTGGGGGGGGGGGGGCGTCGAAACGCCCCCCCCCCCCTCCCCCTGCACGGCGAAAAACATGTGTTGCATGACTTTCGTAAATATTTTGCGCATAGTGATTTTGTGTGACCTGACCTTGACCTTGACCTTGGTCAACAATCTCACTTTAGCCCATGCGGAATGTGTATAATACCTTTGGCAGCACTTTGAGTGATCATGATCGTAATTAATGGCTTTTGCTGGACATTATGGCCCATAAAAAACCCAAGTACTGATTTTTGTCTGTTTTTGTTTGTCTGTAAAAAAACCCAAGTACTGTGTGTCAGGATTCCGAAAATAGTTAACACCTTCTTAAATAGTGATATTGTGGATGCAGATATGTTCGGAGGCAACTTTTACAGTTTTAAAAACAGTGTCCTCAAGTATGTGGCGTCGCTTTAAACTTATACGATTGCTGGTGCTTTTTTTGTATTTATTTATACATTTATGATGTGTTTATGTTTTACTATGTATTTAGTAGTTTACCATCGTGTTTTATCTCTCACGACTTCGCCTGTTATTAGAGTCTTGCTCTGTTGGCGATCAATAAAATAAATAAATAAATAAATAAATAAATAAACTAAAATACGTCGATTTTGACCTTTGACCTGACCGTGACCTGACATTTTACCTCACTTTGAATTTTTTTTTAGCATGCTTTAGATTAATATAATTGAGAGCTTTCGAACGTCGCCTTGCGCGTCTCGCTGCCATCATTCGCTCGGAAGATAACCAGGGGGGGGGGCGTTTAACGCCCCCCCCCGTCAATAGCGTTCGGCTGAGACCCCAGTCAATGCCGGGTTAAGTAATACGTTAACCCTCGCCAGTGCAGGGGGAGGGGGCTGGGGGGGGGGGGGGAATGCCACCCACCCCTGCTCGGTTTTTCGGGAGTAACTCTCGTAAATATCAACCGATTGCGGTGCAACTTTCAGTACCCTACTTGTGAACAATGACACATATTCTGAATTTTTTAAGTTGTAGGTCACATGACCCGTGACCTTTGACCTGTTTGTCAAGGTCATGTCAGACGCAACTGGCGTCCCGTAGTATTGATCCTTGTAACGTGTACAGTTTCATAGTGTTTGTTGTTCAGGAGGATATGCATAGGTGTTTCCAGGTGACAGTTGTGATTTCCATTGATATTTTTCCATCAATGGAAATCACAACTTTCCAGGTGACCTCGATTGACCTTTTCAGAGGTCAACCGAGGTCACTGACCTCCGATGACCTGACATGACCTGACATGACCTTTTTGGAATTTGGCAGTTTCTAGGACATTTTGTGACGCTGATTTCAAATATGGGGTCCATCTTACATAATTATATGTTCCACTGGGGTCATGCGCCCCACAGGTCAACCGAGGGTCACTGACCTCAAAAGACCTGACATGACCTGACAGGACCTTTTTGGAATTTGGCAGTTTCTAGGACATTTTTGTGACGCTGATTTCAAATTTGGCACCCATTTAGCATAAGTGTGTGCTCATTCGCAATTATAGCTCGATTAAATGCAATGTATACGCATTTACAATTTGAGGCCTATTTCACAAAGAAGTTAGCAATTACACATGTTTGCGATTACAAACGCAAGCAAATATTGCCAAACCTCACAAAAAGACATTTCACAAACATTCACCACCTCTGAATTACCGATTGTAAAGCAAATTGTAAACCACAAATGTTAGTACAGCAGAAACCTTGAAATCAAGAAACGTTTGTAGTAAACTTGATGCTAATGACAAATAATTTGATTGTTAACAAATTAATTTAACAAATATTTACATTGTGAGTTTATTTTGTTATTCAACATAAAATTAGTTATAGGGATAATTATCTTTTAATTAACATTTGATCGGAATGCAAACTCTGATCGTAAAAATACATCTTGGTAAGTAATTAGAGTAAACAGAATTTGGCCATTTACCGGGTGGCGGAGGCATAACAACAGAACTACTCCTAAAAGAAAGATCGTTGAATTTCTCGACCATTTTGTTCACCTAACCTAGCTGATTGTCCTACGTCGTATAGGGTGAAGGATCACTGCACATTGCACAAGACATCGTTGACTCGCTGCAATTATATCGCCATGCGGTTTCTCCGCGCGGAGGCGCCCCTCACAGCGCAATCGGTAAGGTGTACTGTGACTGGACTTCAAAGCTGGAGATCCCTGTTCGAATCTCTCAGGAGATCCCTGTTCGAAACCCCTGACCCACTGAATTAAAAAGTTTGTAATTGGCAAACATTTCCTCACCTACGTCAACCTTTGCGAAATAGAACATGTGCAATTGCAAACATTTTTACAAACAATATCTTTGTAAACTAGTTCGTAAATAGTAAATTGAGATTTACTGCCCTGGGGTTTTGCTGAAATCCAAACTACAAACATGTGTAAAAAATTATTTGCAATAATAAAGAAATTATTTGTAATTACCGACACTTCTTTGCTTTTGCGAAATTGGCCTCTGGTTTGAATTTTGGGGCCATTGACATGACCTCAGAGCTCAACTAATGACCTATGACCTTAAAATCGGGTATCAATGGCTTCCTCTCGTGACAAGCAACACGCTCGTTTTTAATCGAAGCTCCAGCCCACCAAATTACCCCAATTAGGGGTGAAACGCTAGGGGGAGGGGTTGAACCCTGTACCCCCCCCCCCCCCCCACGGTCACGCACTGATCGGACGCTGCACGGGCGAGGGTTAAATCTGTATTGTTTACTCTTCTTCTTTTTTATTTCATACTGTGTTGTATGCCTAATATTTATTCTTTAAAGTTGGGGGCTGACTGGCAAGTTAGGGGGTCTGAGCCACAAGTTGGGGGGGGGGGGCTAAAGTCCCCCCCCCCCCACCTGAATAGGATCCTACGCCCCTGGCCGTAGCCGCAAGAATACAGCACGTTCATTCTAAACAGACAACGTAACAGATAAGACAAGGCATTCCCTTGGTATTGCCATAGTTCCTGTACTTACAACTATCTGACGACGCTCTATTCAACTGATTCAACTGTCCAACCAACTAACTAATCGCAGTAACCATTAGCTTATGTGTTTTATTTTTTATTTAAGACAAATACGAACCGTACGAGCGCTTCGTAAGCGATTTGATGTAAGCGCTTCGATTGATGTCGTTAAATGATTTGGTGGCCCGCGGCCAGGTGATGCGTTTGCGCGTTTTGCTGCCGTTAAATGCTTTCGTGCCTGTGGCGTTCTAATTACCAGATGGATGGTGCCCAGCGCCGGTGAGCCAGACGGCGATGAAGATGGAACAGAGCTGCGCCAGTCGGATGGAGCTGGACGTCTTCAGGATGTTGAGGTACTGCAGGATGTCTCGGCACCGTCATCAGACGCAGCGCGCGCAGAAACCGCAGACCTGCCGTTCAAACACACACACCTAGGGTACTCAGGTGAAACAGGAAGCGCAGAAAACCACACATACGACATACACATACACGTACACATACACATACACGTACACGTACACGTACACGTACACGTACACGTACACATACACATACACATACACATACACATACACATACACACATACACATACACATACACTATACACATACGCATTACACATACACATACACATACAGATA
>JAXIVJ010011684.1:10000-35000 GCA_036785665.1 Chirona hameri | reverse complement strand
TCATTAGCAATAATATAATATTTTAAAAAGGCCACAGTCAGTGACTATTCACGTCGTTTCCTCATTCTGTCGAATTGAAAAATTGTTGTCTGCAGCGGGATTCGAACCCGCGCTTGGCCAACGCTCGATCTGCATGGGTTCACGAGATGCTTAATAGCTCTAAAACGAACCTTACAGCGTAATTTTTGAACCCGGAAATCGAAAGAAAAATGTTCACGCTTCATTTCTAGCTACTTTTTATTGTCGTATCGGTTGCAGGTAAAACAAACCGGGGGCCCGTAAAATGGCTTTTTAACATGGAACCATATGGCCTAGTAGGAAAATGTACGCCGTGCTGCCATATGGACTTTGGACCCCCCGCCACTGAACCGAGTAGGTTAAAGTTTGTTGACTGCCATGGCCTCTTCACGCCTGGTTCAAACTAGAATAAACTAACTATGCTACCATATTAACTATTTATGGTATGCTTTTTGGAATAGTTCTCGTTTTCTTCTAGAATTTCAACTATATAGTAGGATATGGTAATCACTTCGGAAAATATGTGAATAGAAAACGAAATATATTTAATACAATTTTGTGTAAATTTGAATTAAAATATAATTTAAAGTTCATTGGTACATCAAATGTATTGAAAAAAATGCCCATAAACACTATGTTGACGATATATCACAATTAGTCAGCTGTAACAGAGTTTGCATTCAGGCCGGATATTATGAAGCACCAGGCCGCCGCAGGGCCGGCCAGCCAGCGGCGGCGGCCGCCCTGCCCCGCGGCGGTACAGTCTCTGGCAAGGCGTCGCAGCGGTTCTCGCCAACTTGCGACCGGCGCGGCGGCGGCGGTGTACAGCCGCTGACAGCGGACCCCCGCTCCGGCGCCCCGTGTGGGCGGAACATGCCTCCACTCGACCGACAATTGTGAACGATTGGAGTGTCTCAGGTAAAATCGGAGGCCATTCCAGGAATCTTGAAGAAACGAGCTTCCCATTGAGCATAAATACTTGTATCCATCTCTCTTAGATAACACATAAAGGGGGGTAACTACCAAGCCTCTTTGCGTTGGTGATGCCACCGCGTATTTTCTGCAGGACCGGCTGAGGCAGAGCCAGTCATCCCTTTTATGCTAATAAAAACACCTCACTTATGTCATATTTCCGGTAAAATAAGCAATATTTCAAAGAAAATAACTTGTTTTGTTCCAACGACAGCAGCAGTTACCTAGTTTTCCCATAAAATTATATATTTTTCATGAATTTTCATGCCAAAAAATTAATACGCCACCACCAAATTCTCAACACTAAAGGCCAGAGATGAGAAAACCAAACCAAAAAACACAAAACCTCAACGAACAGTGTGTAGTAATACAAAGTCCCGTCAGTTTTGAATTGCATAATAATTTTGTGATCCAGTGTAGGACTTTCAGATAATTCAAAACTCTAAAATTGATCTTAAGATAAAAGTGGTGGACAGTAGTGCCGATCAAGTACTCGTTATCTGATACTTGTCTCGAAAAACGCCCAAGTTTTAACGCTGATAATTGCTGAAATAATGGAGTAAATGAGCATTGAGGTCCCTGTTATATGTCTTAAACGTGTTTAAAACTCATACAACTGCAAAAGAGTGCATTTACTTTCAGGACGGAAACCCGTATAATAATGACCTTTTGATTTTGTTAGAAACAATTTCTTAGGCTACGGTTATGGTTTGAAAATTATTTTATTTAAATTTAAGAATTAAATAAAATTATTCCCAAATTCAAAGTTGTAAGTTTGGAGAAAAAAACAAGTACCTTGTGTACTTCATGAAGGTCATTGACAAATTCGTCCTTCCCTACCATTGTTTACATCAAGTGCGGCATTTTTGGAGGCTCTGTGACGTTTCCGATCAAATTGATCCGTGAAGCAATCCGTGAAGCATCCGTGATGCATGACTGACTATCAGTATAAGTCATGAATAACAACAACATGCAAACTATACCAACTCGAATAAAATAAGGGCGGGATGAATTGAACCCCAGGCAAGCAAGTATTCGCAAAGCACTCGGCACTGCGCCACAATAGCAAAAGGCGAGGGAAATGCATATTGGATACAATATTATTACGTCATAAGTTTCTGAAGTGTCAACCAACTACTATGAAATACAGTGATAAAATATATTTAATAATGATTAACAAGAAAATTCAAACTTAAAAACAATAATTTGAATAAGTCTTTAATTAGCTTTCAACTCAAAATCAGATATATTTTGCAATGCTACACAAGAATGGCACCAGTGACGTCATTAACAAAATACTAATCAGGACAACTCGCCAAAATGGTTAAGTGCGCCGAGAAGCATGATAATGACTTTGTAAACAAATCGCCGACGTTAAATAGGTCGCCGTTGATGTGCATCGATGAGCTTCCGATTTAATTGCCAGTTTTGTGTTATTGTTTGTTAGTTTTTTTGGGAAAAAAATATTATTTTTCATGATAATATAAAGCATAGTGTTATATACAGCCACAGACAAATTATACACAACTCTTAATGTTGAAAACAAATGAATCGATTTTCAAAAATTGAGGGTCGCAACCACTAACTATGCCGCCGTTGATGTGCATCGATGAGCTTCCGATTTGATTGCCACTTTTTCCAATCGCTGTTAGTTTTAGAAGATCGCCGGGCATATAATCACAACAAGCAGAACGCACAATATATTTTCCACTCCATTGCGGAAAAAACAATACGGGAAAAGCCCGCAGTTTGATGAGGACCAAAAGTACTTGCAAGTACCGATCGTTAAAAGTGTGGAACGCTTATCAACTATAACTTGAAATATCTTTCGGTAGGAAAGTTTTCATGCAAAATGTGATGAATTTACAATATATTTTGGTCTCGTCTGGCGATTTCAAGTGCTAACTCCATTTTTGTGGGAAAAGGTCATTATTTCCCTTTAAAGGGACTGTCCCACCTTTGTGGAAGTTGTCGAATCACACTTAATTGTGTAATTAATATACATGTCGGGCGAGGTCAGCTGAACATGTTCGTGAACTTTTTTTTCCGTAAAAAAATTATCTTGGAAGATATTCAACTTTTTGTTTTAAGTGAAAAGTTGAGTTTGGTGACGTCATGTTTTTTTTTTAAAAACAGGGAAATCCTTTGTGCTGCCAAATATATGGCACATTTTTTTTTTACAAATCGACATCTATTGCGCAGAAAAAGCGAACCACCCGGTGTCTAGATTGGCTTAGATTGCGAACCACCCGGGGATCGAGAAATGAAAGAAGAAAATATTCCAAGGCTGACCTTAAAACAAGTCGACTATCATTACCAGTTGGGTAAAGAGACGACGCTGTTGGTTTAGAGTCCCTATTCAAAGACAAATACACATGGGCCTTATTTTTACAGATGTCAAAATCAAACTCGAATATCTTTTTGATTAGATCATTGTGGTTGTTTTAACTGCTACCATACTTAATTGCAATACCTAGCCATACAAATGGCTATCTCAACTCAAATATAATGTTAAGGTGGGATATTCCCTTTAAAGTTGAGGCCCGGTCCAGGCCCAGCCCATGGGCCATAAGGCCCATGGGCTGGGCCTGGGTCCAGCCCATGACGAACTCTGCTCCCGACCTCATGCTATGCAAAACGCTCGGGCACACACAACTTGGTGGCACGAATAACCGGAGATGATGAGCTGCTCTGTCACTGTTACGGTATACTTTGTGTGACCGTCGATAACGGGCCAGGGTAACCAGCTTCACACCTGGCCCGCGAGCTGTATTTCCAAGAGGCGGCGTGGATCGGTGACCTGTTATTTTCGAAGAATAAGAAACAGTGCGAGAACCTGGGCTAAAATCGCGATCGTAGCTTCAAATGTCCGTTTCCTAGCAAACGTCTCGGACAACATATTGGGGCCAAAGCATTTAATATTCCGAGCGAAATAGTTAGTCGTTTAATATCAGACTCCTTCAGCCCGGTTTACCATTATCTCTAAATTATGCCGGCCGACAGGAATTGCGCGATCGGGTGGTGAGGTCAGAACCTGCACAACAAGCTCTACTTAGCGCGGGTCCTGACCTCGGAAATTCATCCATACAAAACATTCGGACTAAATAATAAAACAAAATATCCAAGGTTGGTAAGCTGTCGTTCACACTGCCATGAGCTGAGCCTTGCATCATTGTGCTTGCGTGGACCGGCGACGGGAATTTTCCTGCTGCACGTGAGATAAAGTGCTGCTGCACCGAGGCGACTATAGGGAACGCCCAATGCAGGGTAAAGTAACAAGGCAGCAGCTTTCGGTCTGCGAACAAGCATGACACTGACGGGCTCTGGAAAGGTGCAGCTCATTCGCCGGTTTGCCAGTATAGCTCGTGTTTTCCTCACTTTTGTCCGCGCAGGAAATCGCTATCTCATAGTAGGTATTAGGTAGGTTAAGTAGGTAGGTTACTGGTTTTGGAGTACTGAGTTATCGGTCCTGACGCCGTTTGGAGTATCTTGGAGTAGGTACCGTTTTGTTGACGATTTCCATAGAATGGTTAAATCAAGGACAAGACGTAGATACCTAAACTAGCAATGCATAGGCTGAACTAAAACGACTTCGTGACGAAATGATACATGACTGACGAAACAAACAACCTACGAAATTAAAGGGACACTCCCACCTTCCCAAAAGTTGTAAAATGTACGCCGCTTGTGGAGCAAAATGTGAAGTAATTGCTGCCGAACACGATTATGACATTTATTTCTCGCAAACAGTGCTCAATTAAGAAAAAGTTATGTTTATGGTTATGTTTTTAAAAAAAAGTTATGTTTTTTACGGGGGGGTCCCGAGCTCTCCCAAAGAGATATAAAGTTCCGCCCCTGACTATAACTATACCTATATCATCATCAAAGCATAGGCGTACACAAGTGTGGGGGAGGGGGCAAACGGGGCAATTCCCCCCCCCCCCCTGAAGGTCGGTACGTGCCCCCTTTGGTCGAAAAAAATGAATGATTTTTTAAAGAGAAAAATAGTGAAAATATGCCCTTTTAAAAATATCGTGTGCCAAATCCGGCGAGTTTTTTTGGTGGGGATACTTTATGCCCCATTGAGCAAAAAATGTCCCCTCCTGGAGTGAATCCTGGGTACGTTACTGCATCAAAGTAATTCTTGACGGTAAGGTTTGACATTTTCAAGAGAGGACAAACTTCCCAGCTTACAACGAATAAAAACACGCCCGTTTTTAAAATGTGACCCGATTAGCTGTTTGTCGTTTCCCGATCGGTTGGTTGCAGCTCGCCTCCTGGCTCCTGGCCAAACGGTAGCGGGTGGCTACCGCAGTGCCCAGCATCACTGCAGCAGCGGCCGAAATGGCCGGCGGCTCGGCTATATCTTTAGTACAGTACCTACCGAAAATGGCCGCGATACAATATCGTGTCGTGCCGGCTGGCTGACGGACTGTCGGTAAACTGCACAGCCAAGGTGAGGTCATTTCAAGGCGTTCACTTAGTGAGAGTTAATGAGCGGCTATTTTCGCCACCTAAATTTATTGAAGTTTAATTTATTCGAAAAATTGCCAGCTTTCTACTTTCACTTAAAACATCTACTTTCAGGCGAAATCATGACATTTAACACCCCATTTTAAAACGGTTTGAGCGATAAGACACAACACATCGAAGTCACAGTTTAAATGCTGACGTGAACCAGTGGGTCGGTCAAATAGGGAACCGACCAGCGTCAGAATTGGTTAGTATGTGACTGTATAGAACTCATCCACACTTGGCTGGTATGGTTTCAGATGTATGCAAAGTCAGAGGCTACACTCTACAGACACACGCAAGGCTGGATGAGGTCAGCAAATGAGGTGAAACGTACCAAACACCGCGGGCGCATTGCATATACGTGCCGCTATATTACAGCTCGAAATACGAGTTTGGTATGCCCACGATCAAGTAACGGATTCGAGACGGTCGCTTGCATTACCTGCTGCTTAGCTTGGTGTTTGAGCTCTGTTAGCGGTGGCAGCTTGGTAAGCCACTGGTGCACTGGTCTGGAGCACGTATCCAAGCTTCGTCCCTCAAAGGTTATGCCACTGAAATACGACCCTCTACTCAATACTCGCTCCCACATACTGTGCACTCTGGGCTTACCTGGCCTCCACCGTCAATGTAGCCTATTTAATTTTATTTAATATAATGCTAATTAAAATAAGTTTTGTTGATTTAATTCGATTTGTTGTCCCTTCTTCGAAGACCTTTGTCCTGTGCCACTAGCGGCCATCGAATGAGATCTTTCCAAGTTTGTACACCACCTGAATGCTTTAACATTGAATTATACCGATTGACAGCAATACGCACTGCTGGATGGTATACGGGTCGCAGTAAAAGTTAACGCAGTAAAGGGTGCGAAAATCAGTGCACTGTAGGCTGTTTGGAAACAGAACCCAATTACAGGCTCCGCCTACATTATCCCAAATGGGCGACGCCCATTTAAATAACCTTATAACTATCTAGCTTTGCGGACCGGTTAGCCCATCAGCAATTCATTCGCTTGCCGTGAGGGGACCCAGCCTCGAACCCCGGGCCGGGGCCGCGGCGACGGGTTCAGGGCGGGGCTCTCCATAAATTCGTACTCTAACCTAACTTTGTTTTCAACTTTGACTCCGTCCATCAAAGGGTCATCCCGTCGGCGATCTTGATAAATCAATAAACAACAGCAGCGCGTACACAAAGCGCCGCTTCTCGTTGTAATTGTGTACATAACCTATTATTGAGTATAGCATAAATATATAAAACAAATAGATCGGGCCAAATTTAGGAGAAATCACGATATCTCAGTTAACAGCCAGGTCTCGCAAGTCGCTGCAGCCCAAGGGCACCGGAAAATTCGGCCAGTAGGCATAGCCTGTCAGCAATTGTTACAATTTGTAGCCACATACAGACACATGCCGGCTCATGGCGGTGAAAAGCAAAGTACAATGGTTGGGAGCTAGGTACACGGCACAGTACAATACAACAGAGTAAAACGCTGCCTTGACTCAGCAATACGTGGAGACCGATCTGTTGCAACATGGGGGAACCATTTTGAATAGCGGCATTCTTTACTGAATGTCAATATGTTGGTCGTGAATTCCCTGGCATGTCGATACCGTTGCTGTAACAAGACTAGCGTTGCAGAATAGGCGTAGAGCGGCTGTCTATTGTCGCTCGAATCGGCCAGATTACGGGATATTTCCCCATCCCCATTCCCCATCCCCATTCCTTGCATCGCTCCGCTAACGCCCCCATCTTTCCCGGTCATTGTGGTAACGTTTACTCACGCGTACTCACGTTACTGTGATTTCCTTCCTGCACGGTATTTTACCACATTGGTAAAAGTTGGAGTACTATTGATGCACGAGATTGATAATGGCGGTGCCTAAGCAGCTTCCTAAGGCACAGTAAAGTTAACAAAGAAAGTTAACATTCCCAATGTGAACCATATAATTTACATGAGAGATGTGTTGTACCTACCGCTGTAACTGATTTGAGGGCCCCTGCACTTGGATAGGACTTCAGCAAAGCTCGAGGTTCTATTTTGAAATTAGCAATTTTGCTCATCGGCAGTTTGGTTTTATTTATTGCCGACTGGTTCGACAAAGGCTTAACAATTTAATTTTATTTAAAAAAACTCCCATGAATCGTCATTTAACAGATATATTTATGTGCAGCATTCTTCAGATGCTGCTTCGAGAGCGACACTCGCTATGAAATGAAGTCACAAATTGAGTCTATAGCTGATGGTGCCAGCCGAGAGAGAGAGAGAGAGAGAGAGAGAGAGAGAGAGAGAGAGAGAGAGAGAGAGAGAGAGAGAGAGAGAGAGAGAGAGCGAGACCGGAGCCGGAGCCGGAGCCGGAGCCGGAGCCGGAGCCGGAGCCGGAGCCGGAGCCGGAGCCGGAGCCGGAGCCGGAGCCGGAGCCGGAGCCGGAGCCGGAGCCGGAGCCGGAGCCGGAGCCGGAGCCGGAGCCGGAGCCGGAGCCGGAGCCGGAGCCGGAGCCGGAGCCGGAGCCGGAGCCGGAGCCGGAGCCGGAGCCGGAGCCGGAGCCGGAGCCGGAGCCGGAGCCGGAGCCGGAGCCGGAGCCGGAGCCGGAGCCGGAGCCGGAGCCGGAGCCGGAGCCGGAGACGGAGAGAGAGAGAGAGAGAGAGAGAGAGAGAGAGAGAGAGAGAGAGAGAGAGAGAGAGAGAGAGAGAGAGAGAGAGAGAGAGAGAAAGAAAGAGAGAGCCAGGAACGCTATCCTACCGGGCGAAGGTTAAGCAAATACTGTTGTCAAACTAGGATAGGTGAATGAGCCGGTGTGTATGAACAGTCAGTCATCTTTTGCATGTACGTGTGTCTTTGTTCGTGAAGTATTTGTCTGTGTAGGTATGCATGCTCACCATGGCTGCGTTTTATATGTGTCAATGTTCTGTCGTGAACTTGTGAAAAGCCACTCCAAAGAGTGGATCTTGTTCGAATACATCTACATCTACATGATGGGTGTAGTTATATCCGAAGATGATTTTCAGTGCCCGTTTTTGTATTCGTTCTTTGTAAATGTGTACTTTGTACACATGCCAAAAACACCGATAATTTGAACCTGTCTCACTGTCTCACCAAACCTGTCTCTGAACACTGAACCTGAACCTCACTGAACCTGTCTCAAAGGAAGTATGTTTTGTTTGGTGATTGCATAGGTTACATAGCTGTTACGTAGGGTGCACACCGCAAATAAGCCACATTTCCAGGCTTAACAAAGCACATACACCCGCGAACTATCGCCTTGCTAATATTATCCTAATTCCAGCTGATAAAGCTATCGCCTTGCTAATATTATCCTGATTCCAGCTAATAAAGCTATCGCCTTGCTAATATTATCCTAATTCCAGCTAATACAGCTATCGCTTTGCTAATATTATCCTAATTCCAGCTAATAAAGCTATCGCCTTGCTAATATTATCCTGATTCCAGCTAATAAAGCTATCGCCTTGCTAATATTATCCTAATTCCCGTTGCGTAATGCAGACAACTTACGGTAAAACGAGTCAATATACCAAGTGTTCCAGTCACACGAAACGGATATCAATCGATATGTTGAAGGAAGTTTTCACCGGTGAGCAATGCGAAGTCGGCCATATGGCTGGCGGCAGCGGTGCCAATCTGCACGTATACTGCGCGCCTGCATCCGCTACTTGAGGAAAGTCGTGAAGTCGTGAACCCGTGAGACAGCGACAGGGGTGTGCAAAAATGTGACACTGAGGGTGTTGGCTCGGAGACGGGGCTCAGTCGGTGCCTGAAACAAGCAGCAGTAGTGAGAACTCTGTCCCAGGATGTGGACGTGGCAGGTAAGCCGAAAGCTGCAGGGAAACCGGGGTCGGTCGGTGGTTAGGCCCGCTGAATGACGTAGCGTACCGTAGTATGGCGCGCGCCACTTCTGTATGATCTGGCAAATATGGAGCTAGAATTGGCATCACGTCATGGTGTCAAATGGATACACCTTAGTCTCAGCTGTGTCTGTGTCAAATGCTTGTCTTTCGTGGTTTATTCGTTCGTCGCTCATTTAGTCAAGGCACGAACAAGAAAATTATGTGTTGAAGAATAGGAGTTAAGGGGATAGTTAGTAACGGAGAACCAACATTAACTTATTTAGCTCGCAAGCGTGCTGTTGCGCATACTGTTCAAATTTCCTTTCGCAATCACACAATGTGTAATCAAATACACACAGACGAGTTTATTTGTATTGCATTCGCACCTGGCAAATATGTGGCCAAAGCTTATCGTGCCGAGCTTGAGTGGCGAGCAATATGCGATCTACTGACTTGGAGGACCTGACCTGGACCTGACCTGACTTCGATCTGACTTGGAGGACCTGACCTGGACCTGACCTGCTTCGATCAGACTTGGAGGACCGCACTATTTTCTGACTTCAAGGACCGCACTATTTCCCAATTCGATTGGATGCCTAAATTGTTGGATACTAAGCATTAATTTAAATTTTACTCTGCTGTTTTTTCTTCCTTTAACCGTTACCAAATTTAGACAGGGGAAAATTATCAACAGAATGTGTAAACCATTCCCCATCTTTATGATACAATGTCATTTTGCCATATTATTGAAGGATAACACGTTTTATTTGTAAGACTATAATATGGTTTCTGTCCGTTTAATTTTATTTTTAATGCCAGAGATAATGCATTCATTGTCTATGTTACTTTATAGTGTCGGCACTCAATATGAAGTCAAACTTTTAATCTCTAATCTCCTTATTTATTCAAATGGAATTACGCTCGATTAATTTGCTGTTCATTTTGTTTTTAACGGTTGTTTTGTAACACAATGTGGAACTTGTAATATTTTGGGGTTATTCTATGTTGACTTCTATGATTTAAACTTTGTCACTTTGATTCGTACCGTCTCCCGGTATTCTGACGCCGCCATCTCCTCGTTTCAGCTGGCGCTTCTGGCGCTCGTCGCCCCGCTGGCGCCGCCGGTGACGGCAGCGCCAAAACGGGCCATCGCTGGCGCGCCGAGCCTCGGAGCTCAGTTGGACCAGTTCAGCGCGTTCGACCCGCACGACCCCCAGCTGCACAACCAGCGCGACTACGACTACTCGTACAACGCTGGCCCGTATAACAACGCGCACTACGACAACGGATACTACACCGGTGCGGCATATGGGGACAACTATTACGACCCTGCAGTCTACGACTATAACCGTTATAACGACCAGACCAACAGCTACAGCGACAAACAAGACAGCTACAGTGCGAAATCTCTCACGCCTGTGAAGGCTAATTCTAGCAGTTATGGGAATTACGACCCGAAGAAGTCGTATTTGCATAATAATGTAAATAACACTGGACAATACGACGCAAAGCTGTACAACTCCGGGAAGCACAACGCCAGGAACTACGATTCTGGATTCTATGATCACGCAAAGTACGGCACCAAGCCGGTCCATAGCGGCAAGCTGACGCAGCCACCTGGCTCACAAATCTTCAGAGCGAAGAGCGTTGGTGAAGAGAGTAGCGTGGTTAACACGAAGCCAGGCACGACCGGATTCTTTATTCGCAGTGGTGGTAACGGAAAATTCAATTTTGGGCAGTATGGACATGACGGCAAAGACACGAGTTTTGCTACCAAGAAATCAGGCTTTGTTCAAAAAGGCTCAAGCTTCCATGCGAAGAAATCGAGCACTTTAAAGAAGGACCCTGTCCACAAGACAAAAGAATCTGTTAAGAAGGACTCTGTCGGAAAAGATTTCAGCTTCAATACGAAAGACGTTTTCTCCAACATTGACGTATTCGGCCCAAATCATAAGCAGATATTCACCGGTGGCAAACGCATCTTCAACAACGGTCAGGGCCTGAGTCACAGTCTCATCCAACTGAGCGATCCTAGGACAGCTAATGAGAGAGAGGGATCTGCAAACGGTTTTAATAGCTATGGGTTCTACTCAGATCTGTCAAATCCGTACGCAGAAAAGTCGCTTGATGAATTTTCAGCTCCTCCGGCAGTCAATAGAAAAGGTACCGTCGAATTCAAGAAGGACATCGACAGCTATGGATATTACTCGGACGTGTCAAATTTGTATGCAGATTCAAAACACGGAGGAAAATCCTCAGTTGATGAAAGTTTTAACCAGAAGCAGTCACAAAATAATCTGAGCTTCAATACCAAAGTATCGACGGTGTCTGCGTTTGCACCAGCCATTTCCCCTGGTCCAGTGCGAGACGCTGGCAGTTTTGACAGCCTTGACAGACAGTCGCCACTGGATGTTGCTGAGGGAAGTGACAGCTATGGATATTACACGGATGTGACAAACTTGTACAGTAGCAAACCTTGGATGCCATTAGACAGCGCAGCTGGATTGGACGCTACGGCCGCAATCAAGGACTTCGATGCTGGACTGTCAGAAAATCAGCTAGATTTTGATAACCAGCAGGCTCCAACTAGAGGCAAGTTCACCCAAGATGTTTCACCAAATGACGCCGGATTTGACAGCTATGGCTTTTACACAAACGTGGACAATCTGTACCGTCCAGAAAAATCAGAGGGATTCTCTGTGAAGAAGTCGACAACGAAAAACGCGAATGTTGCAGCAGGGCTGGATCGTTCATCTTCATTCGGAGACCTTAACGCCGGACTTTCGGAAAATGAGCTCGATTTCAACAGCGAACAGACCAAGGCTGGAGGCAAAATCAACCAGAACATTCCGTCGAATGATTTCGGATTGGACAGCTATGGCTTCTATTTAAACCTGGACAACCTCTATCGCGTAGACGCGTCAGAGGGGATCCCCGAGGAGTCTGTCACGAGGAGACAGTCGCAGTTGAATCCTAGTTCGGACAGCCGCCGGGTGCGGAACAAGGTGCGGGTTGACCGAGATCGCCAGTTTAAAGCACCACTGGTCGGCAGAGATCGGGCGTCGAAGGACAAAAATCTGGGCAATTTCGGAAGTGGCGAGCTTAACTCGATCGGATCTCAGAATGAGGTGGAGTTCGATAGCTACGGCTTCTATTCGAACCCCCGCAATCTGTACGCCTGAAGAGTCATCCCCAGTGGTCAACGCAGTTGAGAGTTGAGACCATTTGCAACGAAGCGTTCAACATGTAAAATGAATGTGCCTTTACTGTTGAAATATTGAAGGTGTAGCGGACTTGCTGTGCATCAATATATTAGTTTTATACGTGGAGTGAGGACAGCAACGATGCATTTGACATCACAGCGTACGCTGTTAAGTGCCTTACCAGCAATAAGTTGTACTGGCATTCGGAAACGACGCATTGTGTGCGCTGTAATAATGCATAACCCTCCACGTACTATCGAAACTACACGTTAAAGATCGTCTTATACCCAACTGTAACTAGAATGTGATGGTTTTGCTTTAATTGGTCTTATGTTACGTATGCAGAATTTCAGTTTGCGGTGTGTCATTAATGCGTGTCTTGAATAGCATGACCGTGTATTGTTTTCTTCAGGGCAGAGGAGTTCAGCACGGTGTGAAAATTAATATAAGGTACTAGTACTCGTAAAACTGAGTCGTCTTTTTCTCATGGCGTTTATGAAGATTGAAATGTGAATGATATAAAGCACGTCTTCTTCTGAATAAACTTATTCACATAACGATTTTACTTACTCATTTCAGTTATTTAAGCAAATGCAAAATATACTTACAATTTTAACACCAGGGACTGGAGACTGCAGTAGCGCAAACAACACTAACACCACGGACTGGAGACTGCAGTAGCTCATATGACTAACACCACAGGCTGGAGACTGCAGTAGCGCACACAACACTAACACCACAGGCCTGAGACTGCAGTAGCGCAAACAACACTAACACCACGGACTGGAGACTGCAGTAGCTCATATGACTATCACCACAGGCTGGAGACTGAAGTAGCGCAGACAACACTAACACCATGGGCTGGAGACTGCAGTAGCGCGCACAATAGTACCTAACATCAAATGCTGGAGACTGCAACAACGTACAGGAAGACAATACTAATGCAATCGTACTTCTTGTGCATAGTGTAGTACATAGTATAATCACTGGTAGGTATACGACACAGTGACATTTGATTAATACTACAGCCCACAAAACATCATCCAATCAACGGATGCTGTTTCAACGGAATCGACTTATTCCCGTCTTAAACTTATTCTGTTTGGAAAACGAAATATTAATATTGGAACCAGACCGTGAGGTGAGATGGCTTGGATTGGGGAGATGGTCCTGGCCTGTTTTCACTATTGGGTCTTCGGTCCAGCAAATTGTGCACCGCTGGAGCAGCTTCCGGGTGCCGATCTTCTCGTCTTTGCGTTCCTGTCGCCTTTTTCGGAACTCGGCAAACTAGCTAAACATGTAGCCTGCTTGCAATTTAAAAGGGAATATTTTATGAAGGGAATGGGCCCTGCGGCCAGCAATTACCGCCAAGGAGAGCCTCTGCCAGACACTTAATGAAATTATTTTCCCCATTTTCCAAATTTGTATATGCAATTGCGAAACTTGTCATGCCGCGAAGCGGCGCGAAATTGGAAGTTTTTGACACTAGATAGCTGGATTTTGACTGCACTGCAAAGGCAATTTTTACGATACATTTTTAATTTT
Source organism: Chirona hameri (assembly GCA_036785665.1). NCBI lineage: Eukaryota > Metazoa > Arthropoda > Thecostraca > Balanomorpha > Balanidae > Chirona > Chirona hameri. The sequence continues at coordinate 20,907 of JAXIVJ010011684.1, read as the reverse complement.
TCCCGCAAAAAAGTGTGTGTGAGTGAGGGGGAAGGGGGGGGGGGGGGTCGATCCCCTTTCCCCCGCCTTCTAAAAGTGGGGGGGGGGGTTGCCCAGACCTTCCCTCCCGTCGGCGACGCCTCTGGCTGACAAATATTGCAGCACACACTCCTGAGAGGAAAATTGTTAAATTTGTGTGTACTACCACCCAAGGGCGGATCCAGAATGGGTGGTTTGAGCCAGTTTGGGGGGGAAATCCCCAAAAGTCTCACACAATTCTGAAAACTCATCGGATTTCGCTTGCTTGTGCATCGTTAACTGATTTAAAACAAACTTTCCCTAATAAAAGTTGCTTAGATTTTATATTATCTCAGTAAATGTGCCAAATTTCCGCCGACTTCAGGTGGTGTGGGGGGGCATGGCCCCGTGCCCTCCTCCCTCTGGATCCGTCCCTGCTACCCCCCCCCCCCAGGCCCCAATAGGGTAGGGAACACCTGTTGGGCTCAAATGAAATGAATAAATAATGGACTTTTGTCATTCACAAATCGAATTCCAAATTTATTACTTCGCTCTAGTTTTTCAAAACGAAGCCTTTCTTTGTTGGCCCCGAGGGCATTGGATTGTGATGACGTCACTATATAGCTGTCCGGTTGGAGGCAAATACAGCGGCACAAGTTTTTCGTAAATAACTTGTAAACAAAGAAAGACAAGCCATTGTTACTTCGTGACATTTAAGCCAACACAATCGCGGATCGTTTGACACCAAAAAATCGGAAATCGGTCGGTAAATTTGAGAATAATATGAATTTGAAATCGAAGATGGCGGCGAGAATCGCGGTCGGCGAAGCAATATCTCAGGCACCAGCAATCGGATCGGGATGATTGAAACGCCATTCGGCATCTCTGGGTAACCTGATGTCAGAAACATCTCATTGACCCCATTATGGGGACCTATGACGTCACGGAGAGGTCAAGTTAGAATGTGACCTAACCTGACCTCTCCGTTACGCCATAGGTCACCATAATGGGGTTAATGAGATGTTTCTGACATCAGGTTACCCAGAGATGCCGAATGGCGTTTCAATCATCTCGATCCGATTGCTGGTGCCTGAGATATCGCTTCGCCGACCGCGATTCTCGCCGCCGTCTTCGATTTCAAATTCATATAACTAATAAATGTACCGACTAATTTTCGATTTTTTTTAGTGAAACGATCCGCTATTGTGTTGGCTTAAATGACACAAAGTAGCCTCTCTTCGTTTACGAGTAATTTACGAAAAACATGTTCCGCTGTATTCGCCTCCAACTGGACAGCAATATAGTGACGTCACGACTAATTCGGCCAATCACCATCCAGTATTTCTTTTTGCTTTTTTGCGATTATTTTTAATGAATTAATGGGGTGTCAGCAAAATTTCCGCCGCCAGGGGCGCTGGGCAGCAATGTGACCCAAGCGGCGGTTTCCGCCATTGGCGACAAGTCACAGTTTGAAGGTGGCTCTCAAAATAGTTACGATCGAAAGTGCTAAAGGCTCACGTGTCATGTGGTTCGCTGAAGCTTTCCGAGTTGAATTCTGCCATGTTTTATATCAATAATTGTGGTTGCACAAAATCGCGGAAGTCAACCATGCGTGGCAAACCGCCATAAGGGCGAGCGGCCCATCCAGCCTCAGTGGACGATCAACCATATCGACTCGCCGCGGCAGCCGTCGTCGGGGCTGCTGGCTGCGGCTCCTGGGCGGGTAATCTTTCTATCCACCGTGGCTTCGGGCCAAACAACAACAAAATATTGGTGGCAAACAACAATGGCTGTACATTTGATTGTTAAACGGATAAACATTCATATATTTAATACAAAATATGGAAGAAGTGACTGTGCATTAATTGCAATGTCACCACAGATGGAACTTACTGTTTGAAACACTGCAAAAAACCATACTCACCTTCGATTGAGCAGATCGTATTGTCAACACCTGCTTATGACAACCTGCTGGAGCAGGACAGACCGCCATGCTCTCCAGCAAAAAAAAATGAGGAAAATACACAAACTTTCATATAAAATACGACAGGACCAACGACTTGCTAAGTGCGGTGGCATATGATGGTCTACTAATTGTATTCCCTGCTCAGTGCCACTCCTTCTGCTCCTATTGTTCCCTCTGCGCCGCCTGCACCATCGCTCATTCCCATCACCATCTTGTGTGGCCTTGATCGTATGATAAATATAAATAATGACGGTAAATTAAAATACTGCCGTTCACCTGAGCCGCAACCCTCGCCACCGAAGACGACGGCCGGCCGCGGCGAGACGACATGGTCGATCGCCTGCTGGGGCCGGACGGCCCGATCGCCTTTATGACGGCTCGCCACGCATGGTTGACTTCGGGGAGATTTTGTGCAACCTCAATTATTTATATCATAAAAAAAATGGCAGCATTTAACTCAGAAAGCTTCAGCGAACCACATGAGACTTGGCCCTTTAGCATTTTACATCGTAACTATTTTTAGAGCCACCCTCAAACAGTGACTTAATGCAGTGTCGCCAATGGCGGTGATCGCCGCTTGGGTCACATTGTACATCAGCGCCATCTACATCCTTGTCAACTGACATGCCCCATTGCTTTGAATGAAGAAAATGAAACAGTGTAATGTGTAAAAAATGCGCTTCCAACGCATATACTTTAACCCCACCTTACAAAAATGGTCCCTACCCTTTTCAAAAACGCAGCAGACTCAGACTGGTTACTGATTCAACTTTTTTTGGAACGATTCAATCATGATTCATTTTGTAATCTAAATGATTCAATCACCGTTCGATTCACGGATACAATTTGGAAAAATGATTCTTTCGATGCAAAGAATCAAAACAAATATTATAATCGATTCACGTTTGATTCAACATTACAAAATATGGGGTGAATTTATTTCAAATAAATACAAATCGGAACATGCATATATATGATCATTAAAACATTGTTACAGCAATAGTATTTCAGTATAAATGAATGTAGCCACTGGGACTGCATGTATTTGCACAATATACCAGTGTACTTGAATCGTTAAATCTTTTGATTCAATCAGCCTTGATTTGACGCGGGGTTTGATTCAATCACGATTCATGAATTAAAATATCTGGTGGTGAATCAATTGTGTTTTGATTCAATGAATTTTGATTGAACGATTCCAATCGATTCAATCAGTGTCGAATCAATAACCAGTCTGAAATTTATTCAGACTTATCAAATTACCATTTTCAAGCCCAAGAAAACATTGGAGGCTAACTGGCGAATGACGTTAGAAACTATGACGTCATCTCCCGTCATGCTTCTCATCGATTGTCTAAGCCAAAAATTTCTGGACGTGCCCGATTTTGGAATACAATTTCGACGATATCGGCCCCGGCGACAAAATAAGCGGGCACATATCGCGGAAACTGGTGGATTTTGAGAAGATGAAGCTGAAGCAACTCACCTCATCGGCTGATGATCACGGTCTTCGTTCACGTGATTCATGACAACGTCCTCATCGCTACTTGCTTGGTCTTCCATGAAAGCATTGTTGATTAAATCAAACTTAAAAGAAATGAGGAATCCCTCTTCGCTTACCTTCCATCCCGACTACAATATATACATCAATTATCATAAACAATTCAAAGGCACGTATTTCAGGCGTCACAACGAGATTGCAAGATTCAAGATTAAAGTATATTCGTTGGAAGCGCATTTTGTACACATTACACTGTTCCATCTACAATCAGGGAATTAGGGTCGAAGTTTAGTTCCTACTAGATCTGGCAAGACGCAAGTGACGTATGTAAGAGGGCGCCCGAGGGCATGTTTTTGTTGAAGCAATGGGAAATGGAGCGTTTTCTAAATATAATTTAAAGCACTTTTTAAAAGTGTTTTAAATTGTTTTGGAATTATGAGAAATATGATTAAAAAAAACATATTTTCCCATAATGTGCTCATTCCCATGTTTTTCACTGTTTTCTCTAGCCGTATCCAGGGTCAAAATGTATAAGGTTCGTCAGACATTCCAACAGTCAGTCGTTCATCTACAGTGTGTAACGTATATAATAATGATGGTTTTCGGCATATTTTCATCAGATTATGAACTCTATTATGATTAGCCTCTCGTTACTTGGAGGGGCAGCTACGGATTTTTGAAACTCAACAAACTTATTAACCCTTCCCACTAAGGTTTTCGAGGAAAGAACAGCGGTGCAGTCGGCGGTGCGCGCCGCCGTTTTTGCCACAGGTGTTTGGGTATCAATCATCGTTTATTCGTATGTCATCTGCAAACACGGCTTTTCATGACAAGTGCCATTTTACATTGTATCACAGTTACGCAATTAAAATAAATCCACATACAAAATTGTCGACACAAAAGCGTTACAAGCACAAGATAGTCGTTTCTCGCAGAGTTAGCGATCTGCTGTCAGCCACTCCTTCTTCCACGTACGAAACGCCGTCACTGCTCCAGCGTCTCGCAGTTCGCCCGGCGCCTCGTTCCATTTGGCCGTTGACCGAAATCTGAACGATCGACGGGCGTGCTCGGTACGGACTCGAGGCATGTGCAGCAGCCCTGCTGCAGAACCTCGGGTTTCTCTGGTGGACACATTCTCGCGGTACGACAGCAAATCTATCAGACAGATCGGTACATTATTATCATACAGCAGACGATGTACCATCACCAGGTCTCGCTCGGCAACAGATTCGTCCACTGTCGGCCATTTCAATCCACGCCAAGATAGGCATCATACGTGTCTGACTACGGCAGCATTTAACAATTATTGCGCTGTTATTTTTTGTTTGGTATACGTGTACGTTGTGTTGCCTTGCAGCCTGCCCAGACCGTCGCACAATACAATATATGCGAAAAAAGCAATGATTCAATGATACACTTTTTTACTTCTTTTGGCAGTCGGAGCGAAAATTTGGCAGACCGAACAGCGTTGCGTAGCATCGTTGCGTCATGACAGAAACATGTTTTTCGAAAGTAAGATTACTGTCCAAAACGACCCCTAGCATTTTTGCACTACCAAATGGGTGAAGCGTTGCATTGCCAACACGTATTTAGAAATTGTGTCCAAACATCCTTTGTCGAGAAGAAATGAGAACAAGGTCAGATTTGGTGGGGTTAATTTTAACCCGCGCACTGCAGGGGCTTTGCGCCGAACACGAACTGCAGGGGGGGTTGATTTCCGCCCCCCCCCCCCCCCTGAGATCTCGAAAACTACGCAACGTAGCGAGAAGCAGAAAAAGGCATTTGATAGCTTCATACATGTTCTATCGAAAGTATTTCAGTGTTTTTTTTAAAGTCAGGTCAAAATTGAGGTCACCAGAGGTCATCAAAGGTCAAATTTTCCATTTTTTCCCGGTTTTAGGACATCGCTCCAGAAATTCCCATATATCTCAGAAACAATGATAGTTAGAAACAAACGGAAAAAAGCAAACGCCAGCCAGTGAAATTTGTAATCGCTAAAGTGTCCTCAGATTTGATCTCAGGTCAATAGTTGAGGCTCCAGAGGTCAAAAAGAAAGAAAAAATGCCGTTTTTTTCCTAATCCGTTTTTGCTATTAACTTTTTACTTAATAAAGATAACGGAAAACTGTTTACACCATTGTGTTTATCTTGTCAATGTGCTTTGAATGATATACATGGTGACCCTGTTAAGTCAACTTAACAATTTGACCTCAGGTCAAGGTCAAGTGGTGACCCAAGTAGGGCATGTTGCATATGGGAAGACGTATCTCGACGAGACAAACACATTGATGTCTGTTTTACTTCTCTATCTTCATTATGTCGAGAGTTATTGACAACAAAGTGATGGTGACCTCGCATGACCTCAAATGACCCAATAGGGGTCACTGAACAAAACTTACACTTGGATCATCAAGAATATCCTATAATAACATGATCCAGAAGTAATTGGACTAGTGCCATGCATATCCTTGAAATAGGAAGCATTTGTATATTTCCCCATTGACTTATTATGGGGAGGTTACGAAATTGACCTGACCTTAGGTCACCGATATCAAAATTCCGAGTTATACGAATTGTAAGTACTGATGCCCTCCTGACATCCGTAAGTTTCAACCTGATCGGTGAAAAACTCTGGCTTTGGCACAACTGCAAACATTTTTGGTGATGGGGTCACTTGACCTGGTCTGGTGACCTGACCTGATATGACCCGAGCATGTTTTTTTCTCAAAGTGTGCGCAATTGATGTCCTAACAGGTGTATTAAAACTCGGCGGCGCTGCGCGCCGCCGTTTTTTCGCTATCTTTGAAAAACCTGAGGGGGGGGGGCGGAAATCAACCCCCCTGCAGTGCGCGGGTTAAGAGTGCTTTCAACAAGCCATCGCTGCGCTTTGCTCAGCGTTGACTCGATGTATCGGTGTAGCTCTCACTGTTGGCTGGAGAGGCCACAGTAGATAAATTGGACGTCATCAGCGTATAACACCGTCTTGGTGTCACATAAAACTATGTCAAGTCATTAGTAAAAAGTAAATATAACACTGGTCCCAGAATTGAGCCTTGGACCACGCCGCAAGTGGTGGGGACGGTCGTGGAGCCTCCGCGCTGTGCGCAATTTTTCACATTGTGTGCAATCATCCACATTATGTGCAATTTTTTACCTCGGGTCATCTCAGGTCAGGTCACGTGATTCCACCTCCAAAACGTTTGCGGTCGTGCCACATCCACAGTTTTAGGCTGAGTGGTTTCTATATTACAGGATTTAACTAGGCCCTATGTACCTACAATCCGTTTATCTCAGATATTTGATATCGGTGACCTAAGGTCAGGTAGAACACGTGACTTCCCCAATAAAAGTCAATGACAAAATTTGCAAATGCTTCCTATTCAAGTGATACACATTATATCAGACCAAATCTGTCAAAATCATGTTATTATAGGCCATTCTTGATGACCCAGGCACAATTTTAATCAGTCAGCCCTTCAAAGTTATTTTAGATCATCCGAGGTCACCAACAATAAGTTTTTGCCAACAACTTTTGATTAAATACAGACAAAGACGTTAAACGGACACCATTGTGTTTATCTCGTCGAGGCGTTAAAAAAAATGTGCCGTGCGACCCACCTGGGCCGCCATATGACCCTCGGATGACCCTGCTGAAATGAGGAAAAAAATATTTTGACTTAAACTAATTGCAAAAATAATATGATTCGAAGCGCTTTGAGGAGATACACACGATAACGTTAAAGTTATTGTTCTATCGTGCTACGTATTAGCTAAACACTTGTTTGCCAAAACAGTCGGTATGACCTTTTATAGCCTCTGGATTCAGGAGCCTAAACTCCGAGACCTGACCTGAGCTAAAATTTGAGAACACCAATGGCGGTAGCATTTTTGAAGAGCTTTCGGTTGCCTTTTCCGTTTTTTTTTGTCTTACCTATAATAGTTCCCTAGAATTCAGTGATGTCATTTTCCACAAAATTCCTGACCGATACCAACCGCTACCGAATGGGAAGCATTTTGGTTGCCCAAATACCGACCGATGTGGGTTGTAGCGAAAAATGTCCAAAATTTGACCGAGTTGCAACTTTTATACTCATTTATGTAGATAACACACTGGTAAAAATAGTTTTGTTTAACAACATAAAACACACATGTACAGTTTCAAAAAGGCGGTATAATTGTGAAAAAAAGGAACCAAATATATTTACAAAACTAAGTAGTGGAGGGCCGGAGGCTGCAAGCAAGACAGGACGGAAAAATGTGACCTCAATCATTTCATATTCATTTGCTGCATAATACATATTACATGAATACATCATGGGTGGAGCTTTCCGTAAAAATTGGTGGGGCAAAATGACATATTGGCTGGTTGTTTTGCATGGTTGAGGTGCAAAATTTTCATTTTAATGCCAGAAAATCTTCAAATCTGACAAAGTCGGTGGGGCAAAACACAAAGTTGGTGGGGCCAAACTCAAAGTTGGTGGGGCAGTGGCCACACCATTTGAATGGGAAACTCCACCGGTGGAATACATACAAAGCAAGAAATAAATTGTATCTGACCAAAGTTGGAGGGGCATATGACTTCCCTAACTTTTTCGTTCTTGACATTGGTCAGGATTCAGGACTGAGGAATGATTTCACATATGATATATTGGCTGCACGATGACACCCGTCACCCACTACCTAACACAACTGCATGTCAATTGGCAAGCATGTTGTTTCATTCCTCATAAGTAATAACACATGCTAGCATTTCCCTTTCAAATATGTATTTAAAACATGTATCTTCAGGTAATAATAATTGTACTTCAACTTTGTTTGGTTGTATACAATTATCTGCAGTTATCTATCTGCATTAAAAAGTTCATATTCATACAAAATGTGGCAATCCATGCTTCACAGAAAGCCAAGCTTAGCAAAGGAGCTGGAGTTGAAACTTACCAAACACAAGGTCTGTAAAGATAAGGTTGCGCAACAAAGCACGTGACCAAGCAATCTCACTCCGGGGGCTCCTCCGCTTTTTTGGACCTTAGCTTTTTTGCACGTGCCGAAACTCCCATTGGATTAACATAGGGAGCCGTGGAATCGTAATCTATAATGTAAAACGAAGTATGATGCCAGACCGTTGAGACAAAAGTAATCATAGGGTGATGTGCTCAAAGAATTGGAGTTTTTTATGATATATTTTTTCACCTTCATATTTTTCAGTAGCATGGCTCCGGAGCGGACAGCTCCATACCAATGACAGCGGTTTTGGGTGGTTTTGACCCAATTCGGTCCACTTAGAGTGAACCAATCTGGATAAAACGCAAAACGGCACCGCTTTGACCACGCCGGATCGAATGGTGAAGAAATCACGCAGATCAGTCCCATAGCCTCGGAGCATGGGCTTGCCTGCAACAGTTGTTGGTGGTTTTGTCCAATTTGGTCCACTTAGAGTAAACCAATCTGTATAAAACGCAATACGGCACCGTTTTGGACCACGCCGGATCGAATGGTGAAGAAATCATGCAGACCGGTTCCATAGCCTCGGAGTATGGTCTTGCCTGCAACTGGCTTCGGTGGTTTTGGTCCAATTTGGTCTACTTAGAATGAATCAATCTGGATAAAACGCAAAACGGTACCATTTTGGACCACGTCGGACTGAATGTGGAAAAAAATAATGCAGATCGGTTCCATAGCCTCGGAGCATTGGCTTGCCTACAACGGTTTTTGGTGGTTTTGGTCCAATTTGGTCCACTTGGAGTAAACCAATCTGTATAAAACGCAAAACGGCACCGTTTTGAATCAGGCCGAATTTAATGGTGAAAAAAATCATGCAGATCGGTTCCATAGCCTTGGAGCATGGGCTTGCCTGCAACGGTTTTTGGTGGTTTTGGCCCAATTTGGTCCACTTAGAGTGAACCAATCTGTATAAAACAAAAGGGCATCGTTTTGGACCACGCCGCATCGAATGGTGAAGAAATCACGCAGATCGGTCCCATAGCCTCGGAGCATAGGCTTGCCTGTAAATTTGAACTACAGGTTTTGATCCAATTTGGTCCATTCAGATTAGACTTAAGTGGATAAAACGCAAAACGGCACCCATTCCGATCAGTTCATTTGAATGGTGAAAAAAATCACTCAGATCGGTCCAGTAGTTTCGGAGCATGGGCTTGCCTGCTAATCAAAAACTACATTCATTTCAATATTTTTTTCAGCATGTGCAACCAGGAAAAGAGGTCTTGGCTCCACTCACGGTCTGGCTCCAATATTTGTTTTCCAGGACCCATTTTTTGTTGTACGCCGTACGCCGGTCCAAATGTTTATTTTTTGGCGCACTTTGGCTATTCTTTTGCCGCATTATTATTTTGCCGGTGTAGGGGTGTAGGTATTGTTTTGATCACGTGATACATTTATTATTGCTAAACAGTCAACTCCTCATATTAATGTATTATTGACCAATATATCAATATTGGTCAGTAATAAATTAATATGAGTTGACTTTATTTATGTCAATATGAATGTTAACAATTTCGTATTGCATTAGCTGAGGGAGGGCTTGGTCACATGATAAATGCAGCCATGTTTTGTTTGTATTGAATAAGGAGGGGACAGTCTTTTTGGACCCTCCCTATTCAATACAAACAAAACATGGCTGCATTCAGTGGCGCACGCAGGGGGGGGGGGGGGGGGGGGTCAAAGGGGTCAGCTGACCCCCCCCCCCCCCGAAATTTCTGAGGGGCCCGTATTTCTGAGGGGCCCGTTTCTGGTAGGGGCCCGGTCTTGGTCAGGCCCGATCGAGGTAGGGGCCCGGTGCTGGCAAAGGCGTGGCATGGGATGATGGGGCCCGGTCACAACAGGGCCCGGTCCTCGCATATTCTTGACACGGGCCCGTTTCTGGTAGGGGCCCGGTCTTGGTCAGGCCCGATCGAGGCAGGGGCCCGGTGCTGGCAAAGGCGTGATATGGGGCCCGGTCAGAACGAGGGCCCGGTCACAACAGGACCCGGTCATTGCATATTCTTGATACGGGCCCCGTTTCTGGAAGGGGTCCGGTCTTGGTCAGTTCCGATCGAGGCAGGGTCCCGGTGCTGGCAAAGGCGTAGCATGGGGCCCGGTCAGGATGAGGACTCGGTCATAACAGGGCCCGGTCCTCGCATATTCTTGATACGGGCCCGTTTTTGGTAGGGGCCCGGTCTTGGTCAGGCCCGATCGAGGCAGGGGCCCGGTGCTGACAAAGGCGTGATATGGGCCCGGTCACAACAGGGCCCGGTCCTTGCATATTCTTGATGCGGGCCCGTTTCTGGTAGGGACCGGTCTTGGTCAGGCCCGATCGAGGCAGGGGCCCGGTGCTGGGAAAGACGTGCTATAGGGCCCGGTCACAACAGGGCCCGATCCTTGCAAATTCTTGATACGGGCGTATTTGATATTGATACGTATTTTTTACATTATCCATTGTTGCTTCAGG
>JAXIVJ010011683.1:0-42798 GCA_036785665.1 Chirona hameri | reverse complement strand
ATATATATATATATATATATATATATATATATATATATATATATATATATATATATATATATATATATATATATATATATATATATATATATATATATATATATATATATATATATATATATATATATATATATATATATATATATATATATATATATATATATATATATATATATATATATATATATATATATATATATATATATATATATATATATATATATATCAGAAGGGGCAGATTACACGAATAATTTGATTAACTAACTTTAAATGCGGGTATTTTTATAGGGCTCCAAAACCCAACACAGTTACACTTCGTTCCTTTCTGTATTTCACCGTTTCGCCCTGACTTCTTGAGCAGGCACGGTGGCCGCGATTCAGAATTGCGAGCCGCCTCACAAGTGAATAACACGGGGCCGTCCGGGTTGAAGGACGCTGCGCGGTCTGACCGAGGGACGATCACCTCGGAGAGAGCGGGAAGGGCCGGGGCGCACCACATATTAACGTAAATACCGGGGAATGCGTGGGAGGAGGGAGTTCACTACACTAGACGTTGTAAACTCAGCCAAAATTGTCTCCCCGCAGACTCCGGCTCATCCAGGACAAAGCCTGTTACGGCGGACGCGGAAAGTTCAAGTCTGCCGGCGGAGCCAACAGACCGACGATTACGGAAGATTAACGTTCATTAACATTAGCATTATCCCACCGCAACTCGGCAAAATTGACTCCCGCAGACTCCGGCCCATCCAGGATTACAATGCCTCTTACGGCGGACGCGGAAAGTCCAAGCCTGTCGGCGGAGCCAACAGACCGACGATTGCGGAAGATTAACGTACATTACCATTATCATTATCTCCCCGTAACTCGGCCAAGTTGACTCCCCGCAGACTCCGGCCCATCCAGGACAAAATCATTACGGGGATCGTGGAAAGTTCAAGTCCAGCGGAAACAATAGCCCCGAAGGTAAAGAAAGTGGTATTTCCAGCCGATGCACATGTGTTATGTAAAAGAACCCGGTAAGCTGTCGGCCATGCATAACCTCCAGCATCCCGTCCCTCCGTTACTTTACTCCCATTACGTTAACATGCCCCGCCTGCCACCCGGGTGTATTAAACTAGCAGCCCGTATATGTCGTTCAACGTTCACCGTGGATCAGTTTGGCATTCCTCGCTTCCCGGAGAAATATTTTATTCTACTCAACTCTATATTGGGGCTCAACACACATTCCTTCACAGACTTCCATACTCGTACCTACACAAACAACATGCCACCTTGTCATACTTCCGACACGCACACAACCTAATTATTCACACCTACATTCACAGGTATCCACACACTCGTTCACAAACAACTCGCCACTTTACCGCACCTCCAGCTCTCTCACACCCACCTTCCACCGTCACAGCGAATCCTCATCACCTTACCGCATATCCGATACTCTCACACTCACAATCCTCGTCGCACCCAATTATCACCACACGCGCCGCACCACACCCGTCTACGCTCAGAACGCACCTTGCCCATTTATATTTTAATGCGGGACTCCAGAGCGTAGCTAAGATCACGGCGCTCCGCACCAACTGACCTTTATACCTCGAAAGAGCTCTGTACTTAGTCAAATGACGCACCAGTCCATCGTGCAGCCGAGCCAGTCGCACTGCGGGTACTGCCGGGAAGGGTTTCGGCCGATCCGATGTAAGTAGTGGGCCGACCCGGAACAGTGGCTCGCACGAAGCTGGTGGACTGCTGGTGCACGATACCAGGCCTAGGGCCAGCTTGCGGTGGCGCACGGCCGCGCGGCTCTGGCCGCTGCTTGGTGGACCGTCCTGGTGTCCGTGGCTATACCCTCTGTGGTGGCGCCGACGCTTCCCCGGCCAGAGCATGGGTCCTCTCATTTATAGTGAGCGTTACGGTGAGACGGTACCCAATGGAGGTAAACCCGGCGGCCTCTTGTGCCACGGCCAGCAGATCGCGCCAGATAACGGTTCTCAGCGGCGAGCTCTGAGCGGGCGGCCCAGGTCTTAGGTCTCAGGGCCGCAAGCGCCGGCTGGCTGATCGTGCATGGGACCACCTGGTCGTCCGGGTCCCGGTCCAGACGTTCCACCAGCCACTCGAGGGCCGTATTAATGGCGAACATGTCGCCAGGAAACTGGAACGGAGGCGACTGCGGAGGCGACACGGCGGAGGCAGTGGTTCGTCGGGTGGCGGGAGTGATAACTCGCAGGGTGACGGAGGCGATAGCTGCTGTGGCAGATAATTGGAGGTATGTCGGCACCATCGTCCGACCGGCGCGGTGGCGGTGGTGCAAAGGAACGGGTACTGGGCCCATCCCGAACAGCTGCTGCTTGCCATGGTCTCTGACGACAACCAGGAGACCCGGGAGAAGGCGGTCTGTCTCATCCGTGCTGCGCGTCTACAGAAGACGCAATACGTCAGGAGCTTCAGGCTTCCTGACGTCAACTTGGGAGCTGAAGGATACGCCGACCTCATCGACTGGAGCTCAACGGAGGTGGTGCAGTCACCGTTCCTGCGAGATCTCAGCGACAAAGACCTGCAGGACATCCTGAAAGCCCCAGCTGCTATCCCGCCGTACCCGGTACACACCCAGGCTGTGGAGAGGACCGGCAGGATGGTGACGGAAGCCTGTTCTTCGGTGCTGGGCGAGGAATCGAGGCACGGCCTTATCACGGCGAGGCTGAAGCACCGACGCAATCTCCCGGCCATCAACTCGAAGCAGGAACTGCGCCCTTCATATCCAATGCATGGTACCGATTATTGACTCAGTTGTACATTACAATAAATTGATCTGAAAAAACGAAATTGCTATGTATTTACGACTGCTTAAACTCTTTTCTCAGTCGCTATGAAAAAATAAATAGATTTTAGAACAGCGTCGAGACGCAGTGCAGTCTCCGCACCCATTCCGTTGTTAGTCCATCCGAATTAATATATTGGTAATGTTCTAGCTCTTTTCTTTAAATAATAAATCTTTAATAAAATTTTATATAAAGAATATAAATAATTATTTAATAAAATTCTGTTTCTCCTATGAAGACGCTAACCTCGCAAAACTTTTTCACAGAACCTCTCATTGGCGTACGCAAGGGGGAGGGCAAACGGGGCAATTGCCCCCTCCTGAATGTCCGTACGTGCCCCCTTGGACGTATGTGCCTCTTTGGAAATAGGGCCCGAAGGGCCCTATTTCGAGAACAAAAAATGAATGATTTTTGTTTAAAGAAAAAAATGTTTAAAATATGCCCCTCTAAAAATATAGTGGGCCAAATCAGGTGATTTTTTTTGTGGGGGTATCTTATGCCCCTGATAAAAAAATGCCCCCTCCTGGAGTGAATCCTGGGTACGCCACTGTATCCTACATCGATCGGGGTGACTGCAGCCTGTCGACCATTTCAAGTGGGGATGACCCGGCTGTCCTGCTCCATCGCCACAACCTCGCCCATTCTGTCATCACCGCCTGCCTTCAGTCTGCCGAATGCCGAACTGAGCTAGACCGGCGGGCGGCGGCCGGTGTTCCGTGCGTATGAGGTAGAGATACGTTGTTGTGCCTTTGCACATCTGATTGGGAAATAGAGTGAATACAGGTTTGGTTTGCATTTTCAGGTTAGTTTCAATCTGTTAGCATCAGTCTACCCTAACACAGGGGTTTATGATCGCTTACAGCAGCTGCAGAATCATATAACAGTAATAATATACTTAGGAACTATCAGCGATATAGGTGGCGTCACCATCGGTAGGTTGGGAAAATGGTCTCTTAGTAAATCGACTCGCGCTCACCAATTATTGGTCTTATCGGGAAAAGCTCTTCAGATTTCATTTTCTTAATCCTCAGCACTACTTTTTGTCATATTCCAATATAATTTTGAGATGGACGACACACCCTAACGGCCATACGTTGTACCTGGAAATGTTGCAAATGGCATTGTTTTCGCTTAATGTTCAAGATATGCTTTAAAAAGCTTAAAAACAAAAATAAAATAAAATCTAGACTTGCAACATAACTTACTTATCTAACGGCGACGATTTCAAATTCCCGCTCTCAACACCCGTCAAAATACCGCAAAACGCTCGAAAGCGCAGCTGCAGCGACGGGGCTGGCCACGACTGGACAACAGTACCAGTGACGTCATTGGTAATGCTTGTCGCTCGGCAGCCGATACATAGGGAATCCCGGGATGACTCCCCCTGGTCGAGTCCATGGAATACAGCGCACTTGATACAAACTACGACGCAAACAAATTGTGTGGCGATTGTTCGTGATGTTTCTTAGGGTCCAATCAGGGCCGTAAATAGGGTAGAGTCACCAGCCGCCTCGGCGGCGTTCCGCGCGCGGTCTATTGTGACGTCAGAAAGGGTCGGCGGCCCGGTACCGGCGTACGGGAGGGGGAAGAAAGGGTCGGGCAGCGATTGTCAGGGAACGTCTTTCGGTATACCCGGCCGCGTAGTAGGGATACGATCAATCATTAACATCACATCAATAAAATGAAAGTCAGGAAAGCAAATTGACGGCTATGGCCAGTCAGTGGTTGACGGAAAACCCTTCCTGTAGCATCTAAATCACTAATTTTCTAGCCGTACGTCTGTCTGTGTATGTGTCCTCATTTCTTTAGCCACACGCACAGCACAGACGGCAGCACCGATGACGGTGCAATTTTTACATACGACAGCTTCAAGCTTTGTGACGATCCACGGCAAAAAATAAAGTCGCTCCGATGCCGGTGTCGGTCACAGCACGCGCCAGAAGGGGGCGTGTTTTCCTTCTCTCGCAATGATAAATGCAATCCAAATATAGCCGGCGCTTGAAAAAAAACTTTTAAAATTAGCTCGAACTGCGATGGTCCTAGGCAGGCACGTAGCCAAGGGGAGGGCGGCGCACGAGGGCCTCCTGGAGGCCAGGAGGGCCCTTTTTGGCGCACGAGGGCCCTTTTCGGCGCGCTGAGCGCGCCGAAAAGGGCCGACGAGACCGCGCGAAGCGCGGTATCATAGGCTCTTTACTACACGAAGCGTGGTCTTTAGAGAGCTTAGAGGACTTCAGAGGCCCTTTAGGGCCACCAGGGCCCTCTCTGAAAGACCAGAGGGCCCCTTGGACGTTCAAAAGAGCCCTGTGCATGTCAGAGGGGCCCCTGGCCAGACCGAAAGGGCCCCTGAGCGGGTCAGAGGGCCCCCTGAGCACGTCGAGTGGGCCCCCTGGACATGTCGAATGGGCCCCTAGCCAGCACAGAGGGGCTCCTGGGCAGGTTGAGAGGCCCCTGAGCATGTCGACAGGGCGACAAAGCGGCCAGCGCAGTCCTTTGCCAGGTCATAAGGCCCCTGATCAGGTTGGAGGGCCCCTGGACAGACCAGATGGCCCCTGGGAAGTTAAGAGGGCCCCTGTGCAGGTCAGAGAGGCCCTGACCACACCGAAAGGGCCCCTAGGTGGGTCAGAAGGGCCCCTGAACATGCCGAATGAGCCCCTAGCCAGCACGGAGGGGCCCTAGGGCAGTCGGAGGGCCCTCGGAGCATGTCGCAAGGCGACAAAGCAGCCAGCGCAGTCCCTTGCTAGGTCGGAAGGGCCCCTTAGAAGGATAAAGGACCAATAAGTGGTACTGTTGTCGGAAGGCCCCTTAGAAGGTTAGAAGGCCGCCCCGCCCCCCTGTATCCTCCCGGAGGGGGGGGGGGGCGCCCGCCCCCACCGCCCCCGCCCCCTGTATCCGCCCCTGCAGTGGCGGATCTACGGTTGGGAAAAATGGGCAATTGCCCCCCCCCAAACCGCCTGAAATCGGCGCAAAATTGACACATTTCCTGATATAGAAGCAAATCTAAGCAACTTTTTCTAAGGAAAGTTTGCTTTAAATCAGCTATCAATGCATAAGCAAGCGAAATCCGATGAGTGTTTAGGATTGTGTGAGACTTTTTGGAATTTTGCCCCCAAACTAAAAACCTAGATCCACCACTGCGCCCCTGCGATCCACGGCAAAACAAAATCAAGTCGCTCCGATGTCTTCTATCACCCTGCTCCGATGTCTGTGTCGGTCACAGCACGCGCCAGAAGGGGAATGTTTGCCTTCTCTCGCAATGATACATCCAATCGGCACCTGACCATTGATACCTGACACCCGAAGAGATCACGTCCGAAAAATGTGCGAGGCACTCGCACTTCTTGAATTACACGCCCACACAGGTGGCGCTCAAGCCGCCCACCGCATCGCGGCCGCAAGCCAATAACACCACCGACCCCTTTATTCGTCACCGCCGGGACGCCCCGCCCTCCGTGACGGGCCTATTAGCCACTATAGAGGTGACCCCCTTGGGTCCAATGGAAAACGGCATTTACATTTGATTCGGGGCACTGTGTACCACTGTGTTAGTGTGATACGGCGGTGCAAGGTCGTCCTGTGTGGTCGGTAAATTCATATTTGTCAAATTTTGCTATACACGTCCATTGAGGTGTAAGTATGCCACATAAATAGTCAGATAAGATTGTTCCTGATCTGTGTTATTCTTTTTTACAGTCACAGCCTGCACCACTTACTTTGGTCATGCGGACCATGTTGTCCAATTTTGTGTTATATTGTACTGATTCAAATATTTTATTTGGTTTGATGTGTTTATTAAACAGAACAGTTAAAAGTCTTTAAGGCTGCAACACAGTCTTTGTGCAGTTGTGCAAAGTGGATGTGAGTACCTATTGGCTATTCAAATATATTGAACAGTGGGTGCAACAACTGTATGATGTGCACATTGCAGGAAGAAAAATCAACTGCAGAAATTTACCCATGTATTTGAATAGGCGCCTGCATCCACTTTGCGCAGCTGTGTGAAGACTGTGTCAGCCTTTGGTGTTGTTAGAGGCCCTGCAACAAGAAACCACTGACACAATGTACAGCAGCAATTTGACCTGTTACAGGTGTGGGATAGCAATTGTCCAAGGATATTTTATATATAAATCAATTATGTATGTGTTTGATTTTTGGTTCACAGCTCATTTTGCATGGGATAACATTTTCAACTCATGATTGACTCTGGCATTATGCAGTTTGTGCTGTTAGCTAGTTACCTGGGCCCTGGAGTAAATAACAGTAATCATGGGCTCACCAAAATTTTAATGTTTTTGGAAATGTAGATGATGCTGATGCACTAATGAATGCCAATGGCATGAAAAGTCTGGTGTTACAAAGTGTCAGGGATTACAGTTGCTTATTTTACCTATTTACATTGCAAAGAGCTTATGAACTATGAATTTAAACTGTACTCTACAAATGACTGCTTCACATATTTTTTCAGAAACATCACTTTCGTTTTTTGCTTTAGTGCATTTTGCTTATGTTTTCATGGCAGTTGTAATTTTGAGGCCATGATCCTCCTTTAAGTCCCCCTTTGTTGGAGGTGGGATTCCTACAACTATTAGAATCATGGATGGAGAATGTAGTATTGGTGTGACCAATGTCACACCAACTTTTACCATCGTTGGTGTGGTAGAGCTACACCAATATTTCATTTTGTGTAATGTAAATGTATTGGAGGATCTTGTCAGGCTATGAAAAAATCGCAAAAATAACACTAGAATATCCTTTGGCCACACCATTACCGGGGAAACAATTATCCACTCATGATTAGAATCATGATTATAGTGAAACTATTGGACACCATCATATTTCCAGCAGAAACTCATATTAAGCTGGAACATAAGCTGTACACAAGGGGGGGGGGGGGGGAACAGGGCAATTGCCCCCCCCCCCCTGAAGGTCTGTATGTGCCCCCTTTGGTTGAAACATGGATGATTTTTTGACTTTTTAAGAATGGTGAAAATATGCCCTTTTAAAAATATAGTGGGCCAAATCTGGTGAGTTATTTTTTGGTGGGGTACTTTATGCCCCCTGAGCAAAAATTGCCCCCTCCTGGAGTAAATCCTGGGTATGCCACTGAGCTGGAACAGTATTGCTTACTTTGGTGCATAATATCAAACAATATCCTACAATTTTGTGTCCATGATGACTGAAGGAAATCTGTTGCCAGCAAGAGTGATTTTGCCAGGATGCATACCACTGCAGTGTTTAATTTTCTGATTTAGCCTGCATAAAGTCCAGAAGCATGTTTTTCGGAATCTATTTTTTTCCTTCTTAACGATACCAATTGGAAATTGTCTGTATTTTTCGAAATTCACCATGTTTTATCGATTTGAAAGCCTTATGTCAATCAGACTGGTTATTGATTCAACTTTTTTTGGAATGATTCAATTATGATTCATTTTGGAATCTGAATCACCGTTCGATTCATGGATATAATTTTGGGAATTGATTCATTCTGATTCAAAGAATCAAAACAAATATTTTAATTGATTCACGTTTGATTCAACATTTGAATATATGAGGTGAATTTATGTAAAATCAATAGAAATGGAATCATGCATATATATGATCATTAAAACATTGGTACAGCAATAGTATTTAAGTATAATTGAATGTAGCCACTGGGACTCCATGTATTTGGACAATTTACCAGTGTACTTAAATCGTTAAATCTTTTGATTCAATCAGCCTTGATTTGATGCGGGTTTTGATTCAATCACAATTCATGAATCAAAATATCTGGTGGTGAATCAATTATGTTTTGATTCAATGAATTTTGATTGAACGATTCCAATCGATTCAATCAGTGTCGAATCAATAACCAGTCTGATGTCAATGAAACTTGCAGTCAAAGTGGCGTCTTCCGCACAGAGCCAGTGAGCTGGCAGAATGTGTGATGTCATAAAACATGAAAAATACGGTACAATCGGAACCTGTCAGCTCAAATAAGTTGTATAACACCGAGCAGAGACTTCATTGCATCTATTTCAGGGCTAATAACTTCCCGGATTACGAAGGTCCGGTTTTGTCGACTTCTTGTATCATACATAAATTTCGTTGGATGTTTTTGCATTTTTTAAGTAGAAAATCAACAATGAAGATACGCTAGAGAGAGATGAAACCTATACAGTCGTAAAAAGCACCTCGATTTACTTCGGATACAATGCGTTGCTCTTGCAACCTTGCGCAACCTTGCTCGTTATAGATGCTCAAAAATGGCAAATTTGTAAACATAGTTGCATACATGGTGATGCAGTGTTATGAAAAAAGTTTTTTTTTTTAGTGGAAAATGACACCTAGGTGCATTCTTTTTCACCTCACTGGAAATGGCAAAAGTCGCGTTTTACCCTCGCGAAAATTCAATGAGTGGCTTATGCTCATGCAGCTAGGCTATTATCATCTCAGAACTAAAAGATGTATTCAATTTCATTCAAATTCTTGGCTTTTCAGCGAAAATGTAGTTACCAGTAACACAAAGTACGCAATATTGCGGGAAATGTTCACAGGATTCTGGTATCTGGCTCATGAAATAATGTTTTTAGGCCTGATGGTATACGTGTCATAATTTAGTAGCCTCGTAAAAATTGAACCGAAAACGAGGTCGATTGACACCTTGTTGGATCATAATTTCAATGACTGAAATTAATAAACGACAAAGGAAACTAATTATGTCACTAAATAAAGCAATCATTTGTGTACATTTTCGAAAAGTTTCGTGCATTTTCATCCATTCGTTTGAATGTCATGCCAAATTATGCTAACCCTTGTATTTTTTCTCTCACTATTTTCGCACTGCCTTTTTCAAACTGTGTTGTTGGTAATTTGTTTGCAATTTCCCAAACGCAAAGACAAGTAATACAGCCGTTGATATCTAAAATAATACAAAATCATCTACTGGTTATGGAAGAATACTTTCTTCTGTGAAAATTAGTAAACTTATCAAAAAGACATTAAAGTTTACTGCCACTTTTGACATGATGTGATGGCCAAAAGGACGAGTGTCCATTGGACACCCTGCAAATATCTGAGCACTAATGAAAAAATACAATATGTTACAAAATCTATTAGTTGTTTTCGACTGAATTGATGAATTGTCTTATCAAAACCCTAGTTCTGTATCATTCCATGGTATGTCGGTGCCAAAATTGTCCAATAAGTGCCAATCTGGTCGGCCAAAGCACCTCGCAATCCACCTCGCGATTTTGTTAGACCTAGAAATTAGCATCGCTTTGCTTTCCTTGTCCTGAATTGACGCATCTGACGCATCGTTTACAAATACTGGCGCAGTTGATATGTTTGAGTCTAGTCTTTATGGGAGGAGGGGAGCAACTCGGCACAGTGGTAAGATACTTGCCTTATGTGCCGGGGACCGGGGTTCAATCCCTCGGCGGGCCTCTAAAAAAGTCTGCCCGGCTCCCCATACCCCTCGGTAATAACTTTCGATCATCTAAATGTAACGCTGGAGGAATTCAATTGGTGTGTAATAATTCTGACATAATTTTCCTGCAAGAGATTGGCTAATGTATATAATATTGTTATATTACTAGTAAATGTGTTCATATTTCACCTAGCATTATGTCATGCTGTCTCTAGGAGTATGCGACGATGATTTCGAATTCATGCTCCAGTTGAAACCATTCTGATTCAATCAGGTACCTTTGATGGCCACCAGGGGACTCTGGAATCGATGCGGGGTCAGCCTGTTACATAATTTGACCTGGCCTGACCTGTGCAAGTGACCGGAGGTAACGATGGCGGGTGTTATTAGATACGCTAACGCAAGGCATACCTTAGTGTCGTGTATCTTATCCGGTGTCTCTATCTGCAATGGTATTCGTTCTGTGGCCGAGTGAGAGAAAACAAATCGCGATAATTTGTCAAATGCAGATCATTGACCTGACCTGCCAGGTCAACTGTGTACCGAAATACATAAAACTAGGCATCATTGGAGAGCTCAAAGGATCAGCAACACACTGGTTTTTACCGCATCGCTCTACCTTTCTTACTTTTCATACGGCTAGGGGTCATCGGTTCGGCCTCACCAAAATGGCGAGGTCGCCGACGGGCCTCGAACTTGCGATCCTAAAATCGTCGCGCGATAAAAGTGTTAAGAGCTAACTAAAATCCAACATCACCACTGCACTCAGCACACCTGGGTACATCAGGATCCATCTGTCATGGAGCTTTATCTTTCAATTTTGTATTTTCACCCCACCCTACTGTGTAAGTATGTGTTATTATGTATCTTTTGTAAATTTGGTAAAGTTATTACATGTGTTCCCTTGGAATTTGCATGATGCAATCAAGTCAAATGATTCCATTTGATTATTAGGTATATCCAAAGAAACTCAATCAAACAACACTGTCTTCCGTGTCTTAGCCTAGGAATATTTGTTATCATCATTTTGAATTAATCTCTATATTCCAGAGAGCCTGTGTCTGCCAATTTCTTCATCCACCAGCGCCATGGATAACGAAGACCCAGCACCAGCCCCAGACGTCGGGGCCAGTGGGGAGTCTGCTCCAGATTCTGCCAAGTCAGCCCAGTCAGCCTTGCTGACTTTGCTGGAGTCAGCTGGTGGTCCGGCAGCGACGGCGGACGCCATCGCTGCCGGCCGGTACACAGTGTTGGGGATAGTGGAGTCTCTGGAGCCCCTGCTGGTCAGTCCGGAGGCGCCGAGCCGGGCGCGCGGCGTGCAGCACCTCTCAGACGTGCTGCGCCGTCTGCCCGCCGACCTGTTCAACGAGCAGGAGTGCGCGTTCATCGCCACCTTCTTATGTGACCGCGTGCGGGACCACTTCACCGTGGTGCCGGCCGCGCTGGCCGGCGTCAGCGTGGTGGTGCGCATGCGCCACCTGGCGGGCGAGCCGCTGCGCCGGCTGGTGCAGAGCCTCTACAAGGAGGTGCACGCCCAGAGCCTGGTGCTGGCCGAGCGGCGCCACGTGTTCGCCACGCTGCGACACGTGTTGGAGACACGTGCGGCGGACGTGCGCGAGCTGGGCTCGGACTTTGTGCTGGGTTGCATCCAGTCGATGGAGGGCGAGAAGGACCCGCGCAACCTGCTGACGGTGTTCGCCACGGTGCGGCTGCTGGTGTCGGCCGTGCCGCTGGCGCCGCTGGCCGAGGACCTGTTCGAGCTGCTGGCCTGCTACTTCCCGGTAGACTTCACGCCGCCGCCGGACAGCTCGCACGGCGTGACGCGACAGATGCTGGCCGACGCGCTGCACGACTGCCTGGCCGGCACCGGACAGTTCGCAGAGTTCTGCCTGCCGCTGGCGCTGGAGAAGCTTAACTCGGACCTGACGCAGGCCAAGCTGGACTCGCTGGCGCTGCTGCAACGCTGCTGCGGCGTCTACACTGGCGCTCAGCTGGCGCCGCACCTGGCGCCGCTGCGGCTGGCGCTGGCCCGGGAGTGTCTGGCGGCGCGACAGCCGGAGGTGCAGGCGCGCGCGCTACAGCTGGTGGCAGCCGTGTCGGCGGCGGTGCCGGCGCAGGCCGATCAGTGGACGCGCCCCCTGCTGGCCGAGTGTCTGCACCACGCGGCGCAGCGAGGCGGCGACCGGCTGCTGGCCGGCGCGGCGCCGCTGCTGGTGGCGGTCTGCGCCGGCGGCCGGGAGCTGGTGCTGGGCGAGGCGGTGCCGGCGCTGCTGGGCCAGCTGGAGGCCGGCGGAGACTCTGCCGCCGAGCGCCTGGAGACGCTAAGCGCGCTGGGCCGGCTGCTGGCGGACGGCGGCGCGGACGAGTCGCCGGCTGTGGAGCCGCTGCGGCCGCGGCTGGCCGCCGTGCTGCTGGCCGAGCTGGCCGGCGGGGACCGGCCTCTACAGACGGCCGCGCTCTCCGTGATCAGCTCCTGCTCCTGGCTGGTGGGCGAGGTGGAGGCGGTGCCACTGGCGGAGCACCTGGCCGGTCTGGCCACGACGGAGGACGCCGCGGTCCGGGCGGCGGCGCTGACCTGTGTCGGGGCCGCCGCCGTCCGGCACCCCGCCGCCGTGGTGACGGCTCTGGTGCAGCCACTGCTGACCCGGCTCAACAGCGGTGCGGTAACGCCGGAGAACCAGACTGAGCGGCAGCTGGCGGCGGTGGCAGCCGGCGTGACCGGGCTGGAGGCGGCGCGCGCCGCCCTGCCACTGCTGCTGGTGCGGTTAGTGCGCGTCAGCCACGAGGAGGCCGCCGCCACCGAGCGCGTGCTGGCCACGGTGACGGACATCGTGGAGCGGACGGCGGCGGTGCCGGCGGTCTCTGAGTACCTGCTGACCGAGCTGCAACTCCCGGAGAAGGTTCTGGAGCTGTTCTGCGCGGCGGCCCGCGAGGTGGCTTTCGACCCGCAGCGGCCGGCGCCGGACGTGGCCAGCTCGGCGCCGCTGCACCAGGCGGCACCGGTGGTGGCCGGCGGCGCGCTGCTGGCCGCCCTGGTGCGCCGGCTAGACGCGCGCCGCCAGGAGGAGCTGCTGCACGCCGCCGTCAGCCTATTCCTTAACGGAGACGGCAACCACGTGCTGAGCGCGCTGGCTGAGCGTTGGCACGGCGTGATGCCGCTCTCGCACGCGGCGCCGTGGCAGCACACGCAGCTGACGGCGCTGCTGGCGGCCGCGCTGGCCGCCGCCCGGCCCAGCGTGGCTGTGCCGCAGCAGGACATAGTCACCGTGATGCTCGCCAAGCTGGCGCTGAAGAAGCGGCACCCGCTGACGGCGGCGCGCGCTGCCAAGACGCTGGCCGTGGTGTTCAACAAGCAGCCCGATGCCGAGACCGACCATTCTCTCAAGAGGCTTACCAAGCAGCTTGAGTTCACAATGGACGCACGGGAGGGCGGGGACACCGATGCGGAGGTGGCGGCTATGGTGGCGCTCTGGGGCGCGCTGGCCAAGGGTCTGGTGCTGCGCGGCCACGGCCAGGCGGCCTACTTCGTGCGCCGGCTGGTGGACTGGCTGGCAGATGGCACAGCCGGAGACGCGGCCGCCGCCGCCTTCGAGGACCTGCTGTCGGAGGACGCCCTGCTGCGGTCCGAGAACTACTGCACCGTGCGCCTGCTGCACCGGCAGTGGCTCTTCACCGTCACCTGCGACCAGCTGGCGGCCGGTTTCAGCGCCGAGGGAGCGCCGGCGGCCGCGCGGCGGCGCCACCTGCGCGCGCTGGGCTGCCAGCTGGCGGCGCTGCCGGCCAGTGTGGTGTCGGCCCAGCTGGAGCGGCTGCTGCCGCCGCTGGTCGGCGCGCTGGCCGAGCTGGCTGATGACGCGTCGCTGAGCGCGGCCGTGCTGCACGTGCTGGGCCGAGCTGCCGCCGACTCGCCGGCCGCGCTCGAGCCGTTTGTGGAAACGCTGGCGCCTCGCCTGCTGCGCGCTGGCCGCGAGGCGTCGCAGCTGGAGACACGAGCCGAGGCGCTGCGCTGCCTCGGCCAGCTGACCCGGCTGACGACGCATCTACTGCTGCCGCTGCGGCCTCAAGTGCTCAGCGAGCTGGCACAGTGTGTCGATGACAAGAAACGACTGGTGCGCCGCCAGGCGGTGGAGGCCAGGAACTTGTGGTTTTTGTTGGGCGCGCCAGGTGGCCTAAAGTGATCGGGATCAAGGAATGGAGGTATGAGGGAGGCGTTACAGCCGTTGAGTTACTCAGTGCGCGCATGCTGAATGAGCCATATTTGATCAGTATTCAGTTGTGATAGCTTGTTTTGGATGTTTGCTCATAACGTTACTGAACGGGTTGCCAGCAGAGTACATGTTATGGGTCCATGTTTATACCGTTCAGAAACGTTTCAGAAATATATGATGGCCAGAGAAACACTTCGAGAGACAATGGACGGTAACCTTGACGAGGATATAGTTATGTCGGACAATGCCTTCATCTGAACTCCACTTCTCTGGTTCGGCTTTATTTGTACATGGGAGACTCATGTACAAAAAAAAAAGTTGACGCTAGACCGAAGTCTGCGGTACTGCGGTACATTGGTTACAAACTTCTTCTATGCCCATAACGTTAACTTAACACCAGCTCAAAAGAAACCCGGAAAACCTGAATGATCTGTGATTTTGCAATCTAGTTTTGCGTCCATTTCAATTAACTTCATTATCACAACATTGACGAATGCGAGATTCTCGAATGCCGACTGTGAGAGTATCATCCGTCATAAATTGGATTTGAATGAGCGCCACCTGTGAATAGATATAATGTTAATATTCAATAGTTCGTTCTGTGACCTCTCCTCCCCTCTCCTCTCCCTCCCTCTCACTGTGCCCGGTCAGAGCGTGGCAGCACGTGCCGCTGTCCCGGCTGCTGCTGTCTGCCGGGCCGGCCACGTGCCACTCCCTCCACTCAGACAGTTCACCGTCCTCTCCACTCTGCGCAGCCCGTCCGACAGCTGTCTGCGCCCGTCCCACTCCCGCTCCGCCATCCGGAGAGCCGTGCAAAAACCGCACCGGCCGCAGACAACATGGCCGCGACGGCGTCTCCTAGCAACGGAGCCGACGCTAATCCCGTCTCCCGGCCCCAGCACCGGCGACTGAGCCGACGAAACCTCAGCCACGGCGGCTCTGACGATACCGACGAAACCTCAGCCGCGGCGGCTCTGACGGTACCGACGGCGGACGGCACTGGTGGTCGAGACGGCGGCGGCCCCGAGACGGTCCACACTCCAGACGGCAGCTCTAAATTTGGCTGGTCCAATTTATTACTGATTATACTCTCTCAGTCGGGATTCGAGAATCTCGCATTCGTCAATGTTGTGATAAAGCTAATTGAAATGGACGCAGAACGTGCGTGCCCCGATCGGGGCACGAAACATCGTCTTCTAAAAGGGACCCACTAGTCCTGTGTCGAAATTACTGAGCGTAGGGAGCTAATTTTTTCACACAATCCATTTTTCGACCTGCTCTACAAATCTGCTATCTCAGTTCAAAATCCCATGTTAAAGGTGAACTATTCCCTTTAACTATTCTTATGCCATCCGCGATCTTGTAGGGCTTATTTGAATTTCTGCCACCGAGACGATCCATCCTGTAGGCATGTACAATTATTGTACGATCTAAAATGCGTTTCTAGTGGCATATCGGTATTTTAACTTCATCACGAACCAGTTCCCCATCGCTCCCTGTACGGCTTACACAAGACGAACATGACAAAATATAAATGTTGTGCTAGGTACCTCCTACCTCTCGGCTCTCTATCTATGTCGTGACGTCGTCGACTCGGTGTCCTTCGGGAACAAACGCGCCACATCCACCTACTTCAAGACGGTCATCTGTTTCTGTCTGTCGCGTTCCGACCTCACCTGGGTAAACGTGCACCTGCAGTTCCATTCAGACGACACACCTACCTGCAGCGTCCGGCCATTTTTTACTTTGAGCTGTTGTCAGGGTCATCAAATGTCATCCTATTCAGTTGAGGGGGCTTCAGCCCCCCCCCCCCCCCCCCCAACTTGGACGAGGAAGTGGGGCAAATACGGGGAGAAATCTGTATTTTGTGAATTTTGATGGGACTTAAAGCGATTTTTTTCCGAGCTCCACTCCCCCCCCATTTTTGTTGAAAAAGCTACACCCCTGGCTGTTGGCAACATTGCCTTAATTACACAAACGGAATTACTGAGACGGAGCATGGGCAGTGACGGCGGAAGGTATTTTCGGATAGGGGGAGGGGCAAAGAAACCTAGGTGGGCCCCTCGGACAAAGCCCCCCCCCTCCAAAAAAATGGCGCGAAATGGTATCTCCTCGGATTTTGGCCACTATATTTTTCCCTGGAATTCAGATAGGATCCTCTGGAATCTAGAGGGGGCCCTATGGTGGTGAGTGTAATCCCTGTGGAGGTCAGAGTGATGGTCCTCCCGGTCCTGGTCCTGGAGGCCACTATGGCCCTCTGCAGGACTCTGCCTTCCAGCGGACCCCATATGAGGCCCTCTGGAAGCCGGAGGCGGCCCTCTGGAGGTCAGAATGAACCCTCTGAAAGCGAGAGTGAAAGTCAGAGTGGGCCTACTGGAAGCCAGAAGGGGTCAATAGTATCCAGCGGGGCCTTCTGGATGCGAGAGTGGGCCCTCTGGAAGCCAGAGGGCCATCCGGAAGCCGGAGTGGGCCCTCGGGAGGTCAGAGTGGGCTTTCTGGAAGCCAGAGGGGTCCAATGGTATCCAGAGGGGCATTCTGGAGGTCAAAGTGGGTCATATGGAGGTCAGATTGGGCCCTCTGGAGGTCTGAGTGGGCCCTTTGGAGGAAGGAGAGTGACCTCTGAAGGTGGAGGCCGGATTGGGCCCTGATATCTCTAAATTGCAGTTGTTCGTCCCGCTAGTTGAACCGGAGACTGTGCACGAGCCGTATTCGGGCCTGTTCGTTTTCGTGTATGCATCATGATTCGAGTTCAGAAACCGAAATGTCTTTGGGAATGACTGTCGGTCATACATGGAAGGATTCAGCATGATATCACCAGTAGGGTAAGATGGGGTAACACGCCCCACCGGGGTAAAACGCCTCACCAAGATATCTCGGAATTTAAAAGGTCCCGGGTAAAAATATTCTGCTCTACAAAACAAGCAACATATGGTCGGTGAACTCATAGAAGGCGACATAATTTCTGCGGCGCTTTCCAGAGATATAAGTAAAAGTCTGTTTTTGGAGCGTTTTCTGTTATTTCAGTACTGAAATGGACCAGGAGCATTCTTTCTCTCAACACTTCTCTTCCAGATAATTTAAGCCAACTGAAAGGTCAGAATCTTATGTAAGAAAGGGTCTATTGCTCATGTATGGGTTCATGCACGTTTGTGGGCTTGGCTCGCTTTTCATCGAAAGCACGCAATGCAGGGTAAAACGCCCCTTTCGTCCTGGGGCATCAAGACGCACCGTACTTAACCGCTGATGACGGATGACCTATTGTGCCTTAACTGTTCAACCGATCTAAATAATGGGCACAGGCCCAGCGAATGCATATTTAAAGAGCCTTTTATTGCTTTTTTCCGTTTGTTCCCAGCTATCATAGTTCCCGAGATATTTGGGGAAATCTGAGACAGATTCCAGGAGTTGCCATGGTGACCTTTGACTATCTCTATTGACCTGAGCCAAAAAATGACTAAATAGTTTCCAGGTTAATTCCGACGAGCTATCGAACGGTATTTTTGGTTTTCGCCTACGCTCCAAGTTCAAGTAGCCAAGTTCGAGGGGATGGGGCGTTTTGCCCCATCAGGCATCAACAGGGGGCGTCTTGCCCAGGGGGTGGGGCAATACGCCCCTTTTGCAGCCTCCTCGAAAATCGTCGCCTACAAATTTGTTAACTGAAGAGGGTATAATTAGGCGATGCAGAATACAAGCCAAATCTCCAAACTATGTGAAAATGCTATCACTCGCCGCCTCCGTCAAATAGGAAACGAGATTTTCAGCAAAATGCATCCAATGTCTTGTCTTGTATGCTACCCCATGCTACCCTAGTGTACGTGCAATAGTATATGCTTACCGTTTCCAATGTCCGTGTTGCCTACTTTGGCGCTGTCGGTCATGGCCGCCCGAACATGTTGCCGAAAAATGGATTTAAAGTAGTTAGGATTTAATATATAAAAAAATATATATAAAAGTTGTTCAGAATTGTTTACTTCATACGAATCCACCCTCGCAATTTTAGAAATCCGATTTGTGTTCTTCACAATCCTGACGACCATGCATAATGGCCACCCGAACATGTTGCCGAAAATGGATTTAAGGTATCAGGAATTAATTGAATAAAAAAACAAAGATAGAGAAGTTGTTCAGAATTGCTTACTACATACTAATCCACCTCCGCAATTTGAGAAATCCGGAATCTTTCATGTTCACTCTGCGGACGACCATTCCTACTGGTCATGGGGGGGGGGGGGGTAGCGTTGGGGTGGCTCCGTCTCACGAGCGGCTCCTGGCGGCAGTAGATAACAGGAGGAATATTATGTATTCCTGTTTATGTATAAATAGCTCGCCCTGTGTGTGGTTTGCGTGTAGATATGTTCGAGCTCCAGTGGCTTTTTGGTCCCTGGCATTGTTGGCTTATACGGTATTTCTAGGCAGCCACCTCTGAGTCTGGCGCTGGTCGGTATAACTGGAATCGCCGCGGCCCATGTTCCACCTCGATATTACTAAATCATCATCCGCCGCCTTCTCCGTCTCTCGGCCGGCTCATCCGTTCCTCGGCCGCTGATTGGTCAATCGCGGCCGTACTACTCGCTGATTGGCTGGCGGCGCCGGGCCGGCCGAGCAGGCGCCGGGCCCGCTGGACAGCGTTCATTGACTCATTATCTGTCCGAGGCTGGGTAGGGTCGGTGTGTCTGCCTGCACGCCGTACGCTTCTCCTGGTTTTCTCCGAAGAACTCATGTTCTGCAGCAAGGACCTGCTCCAGTCGATGGAGGCCATGTGTGACGGCGTCAGCGCTGAAGGTGAGTGACGTTGAGACCGTACTACACTGTTTATTTGTTCAGGGTAAGCTGAGGACACATGCTGATGTGCCAGTTACCAACTCATTCCGATGCAAGCTGTCAATGTCGGTCATAAGATGCAATGTTCAGCGTATTTAAACGCTCGCAGGGTAAGAATGTGATTTCAAGTTATGAGTGGATGTAGTTTGTGGTTTTGAGTTCATGAGCGTGATAAGTTTGGATTAAGTTCTTGCAAGTGTTACAAGCGCCAGATATCATCAGCTAACTTGTTTAAATGCTGGCGAGCGCTGGGCTTGCAAAGTAGTTTTCTTGAAAACTGGCAGTGTCTGGTCGGCAGTGTCTCTGGTCCCCTGCAGTCCAAACTGCTCCCGTCCTGGTAGAATATTATGTGCACTGTGCATGATTTGTTACGAGTGCAGTCTACTGTTCATCCGGCGTGCACTACCGTCCCGCGGTTCTGAGGTCTGACCTGAGCCCGCTGTTGGTCCGCAGAGCCGCGTGTGCCGATGAACGGCTCTCCGTCGCCGCCGCCGGTGTCGCCGGCCGCGTCCGACTCGACGGAGCGTCCAACGCGCCGCCTCTCCGGCGACGACTCCGGCAGCGGAAGCGACTCGGGCGGCTGCTCGGCCGGGGGCGGGGGCGGCATCCCGGCGCCGCGCCGGACGGCCCGCACCGTGTTCTCGGCCGGTCAGATGGCCGCCCTGGAGAGCGAGTACGCCGCCAACCGGTACCTGAGCACGCCGCAGCGCCGCCAGCTGAGCCAGCGGTTCGGCCTGGCCGAGCCCACCGTCAAGGTCTGGTTCCAGAACCGGCGCATGAAGGAGAAACGCCAGCAGAGCGAGAGCCAGATGCACTACCTGAGCCACGTGATGCAGTCGTACATGTACCAGCTGCAGTGCGCCGGCGTGGTCACGCCGCTGCCGGTGGCGCTGCCGGCCGCCCCCGCCCCCGCCCCGGCCGTCAGCCGACCCGTGACGTCACCAGTTGACATGTGCCGACCCCGGGTCAGGCCGCACGGTGACCTTTTCCGGCCGTACGCGCTATAAAGGCGATATATGTAGTACCGTCGCTGTGTATTGTGTATGCCTTCAGGCGGTACGCGGTATAGTCATCGCCAGGCACCTGGTATTGTTCCCCGCACCATTTCTGATCATCTTATATCCCTGTTACTCCTCGTTGGAATTGTTTGCGCCCTGTTTGTTTTGGAGCCGTTGTGCGGCTGGGGCGGCTGACCGACTGTGTGTGTATGTGTGTGTGTGTGTGTGTCTGTTTGCGCCCGTTTGCAGAGTTTATATGGCCGTTAGCCAGAGGTGGTAAACTGAGAGCACGAGCGGCGTGTGAGCGATGTGACGCACGCTGCCGTGGGAAGCGGCGGTGGCGGCGGCGGAAGTTTTATGGCCGGGCTGCGGAGTGGCGGACGGAAATGGTCGGATGTATGCCGAGTTCGGCACCGGGTGATAGAGGCGCTGATTTCTCAGAGCGATTGTGACGCGGCTATTACGCGTAACTCGCGCCGTGAGAACTCCATACCCGGCCCACAGGCCGATCCGCCGCCGCGCCGCCACTCGAGCTGATGACGCGTCGTGTGAGCCGTGTGCGTACGTGTGAATAAATACAGCGCCAGAGAGATTGATGATCCCGACTTTACATACACACACGCGGCTGACGTGGCCGCTGGCTTGTCATCGTCACCGGGCATGGTATGCGTCCGAGTACTATAAGCAGAGGCATGGGCGAAACTTCGGAAATGGCATTGGGGTCCCAAACCTCCATGGGCCTCCGTTTTCAGGGGCCTCCAGCCTAATTAGGGCTTCCAGCCCACTGTGGAGGTTCCAGTGGATTGATTACCGGCAGAGGCAAAGTGTCTGAGGTCCAATTCGTCTATCATCTATATCAAAAGTCCCAAAAACTAATGCAATAGATCGACCATCAAAAAGTCCCCATTTACGGATTTCGATATTTTGATCTCAAGGTCACGGTTTGACCTTGAGATCAGGTAAAAATCTGGGGTACCCCAAATTTGGAAAAAAAATCAGTCTGACAATCCCAAAAACTAACGAAATAGATAGACCATCAAAATGACTCAATTTAAGCGTTGGATATTTTTCTCTCAATGTCACCGTTTGACCTTGAGATCAGGTCGCATTAAACGTACCCATATACCTACGACTAAATATGCGACATGATTTGAGAAAACAAAAAACTAAAGAAATCGACAAGTATGCAATCGATAGACAATGTGACGGGATACATTTTTAACGAAGACATTTTGGCCTCAATGGCACTGTTTGACCTTGAGATTAGGTCAAAATCTGGGGT
The DNA here is from genome assembly GCA_036785665.1 of Chirona hameri. Taxonomy (NCBI): domain Eukaryota; kingdom Metazoa; phylum Arthropoda; class Thecostraca; order Balanomorpha; family Balanidae; genus Chirona; species Chirona hameri. The sequence goes on along the minus strand of JAXIVJ010011683.1, from coordinate 21,268 downwards.
TCCCCAAATGTGTAAAAATTTGAAGTCTGAGAATCCCAAAAACTAATGCAATAGATAGACCATCAAAAAAAACTATATTTACGCATTTGGATAGTTTTCTCCCAAAGTTACCGTTTGACCTTGAAATCAGGTCAAAATATGGGGTACCCAAAATATTCAATAATTTGAAGACTGAGAATCCTAAAAACTAATGTAATAGATAGACCATCAAAAAGACTACATTTAAGCGTTTATATTTGTATCTCAAGGTCGCCGTTTGACCTTGAGATCAGGTCGCATTAAACGTACCCATATACCTACGACTAAATCTGCGACGACAGGATTTGAGACAACCACAAAACCAAAGAAATCAACAAGTATGCAATCGATAGACAATATGACGGACTACATTGGTTAAGCAAGATGTTTTGCTCTCAAGGTCGCCGTTTTACCTTGAGATCAGGTCAAAATCTGGGGTACCCAAAATTTTCAAAAATATGAAGACTGAGTATCACAAAACGAATGCAATAGATAGACCATCAAAAAGTCTCCATTTACTCATTTTGATATTTGTATCTCAAGCTCACCGTTTGACCTTGAGATCAGGTCGAATTAAACGTACCCATATACCTACGACTAAATCTGCGACGACAGGATTTGAGAAAACCACAAAACCAAAGAAATCGACAAGCATGCAATCGATAGACAATGTGACGGGATACATTTTTTAACAAAGATATTGTGCTCTCAAGGTCATCGTTTGACCTTGAGATCAAGTCAAAATCTGGGGTAACCCAAATTTTGGAATATTTGAAATCTGAGAATGTTACAAACTAATGCAATAGATAGACCATTACAAATACTCCATTTACGCATTGGGATATTTTTATCTCAAGGTCACCGTTTGACCTTGAGATCAGGTCGCATTAAACGTACTCATGTACCTACGACTAAATCTGCGACGACAGGATTTGAGAAAACCACTCAACCAAAGAAATCGACAAATATGCAATCGAAAGACAATGACGGGCTACATGTTTTAAACAGATATTTTTGATCTCATGGCCACCGTTTGACCTTCAGATCAGGTCAAAATCTGGGGTACCCAAAATTTTCACAATTTTCAAGACTAAGAATCCCAAAAACTAATGCAATAGATATAATATAAAAACATCCATTCACGCATTTTTTTTTTAAATCTCAAGGTCACCGTTTGACCTTCAGATCAGGTCGAAATCTGGGGTACCCAACATTCTCAAAATTCTGAATACTAAGAATCCCAAAAACTAATGCAATAGATAGACCATCAAAAAGACTCCATTTACGCATTTGGATATTTTTATCTAAAGGTCACCGTTTGCCCATGAGATCAGGTCGAATTAAACGTACCCATATACCTAGGACTAAATCTGCGACGACAGGATTTGAGAAAACCACAAAACCAAAGAAATCGACAAGTATGCAATCGATAGACAATGTGACGGGTACATTTTTTTAACCAACATATTTTTGGGAGGGTTCCTACTCAGCACAAGAGGAGAGGGGGGGGCTCCTCCTCAGTACAGAAGAGAGGAGGGGGCTCCTCCTCTCAGCACAGAGGAGAGAAGGGGGCCTCCTCCTCAGCACAGAGGAGAGGAGGGGGCCTCCTCCTCGGCACAGAGGAGAGGATTGAGGATGAGCCTCTACTTAGCACAGAGGAGAGAAGGGCCTCCTCCTCAGCACAGAGGAGATGAGGGCTCCTCCTCAGCGACAGAAGAGGAGATGGGCTCTCCTACTCAGCACAGAGGGAGATGAAGAGAGGAGGGGTCTCCTACTCAGCACAGAGTGAGAGAATGGGCCCTTCTACTCAGACAAGAGGAGAGGATGGCCCCTACTCAGCACCGAGAAGAGGAGGGGCCTCCTACTCAGCACAGAGGAGAGAAGGGGCCTCGTCCTCAGACACAGAGGAGGGGAGGGGGGACTCCTACTCAGCACAGAGGAGAGGAGGGGGCTTCCTCCTCAGCACAGAAGAGGGGATGAGCCTCCTACTTAGCACAGAGGAGAGGAAGCCTCCTTAGTACCGAGGAGAGGAGGGGGCCTCCTACTCAGCACAGAGGAGAGGAGGGGGCCATCTTACTCAGGCACAGAGGAGAGGAGGGGTCTGCTTCTCAGCACAGAGAGAGAGAATAGGCCTCCTACTCAGAACAGAGGAGGGGAGGGACCTCCTACCTCACAGCACCGAGAATAGGAGGGGGCTACTACTACCACAGAGGAGAGGAAGGGGCCTCCTACTCAGGACAGAAGGAGTGGATGGGTCTCCTACTCAGCACAGAGGAGAGGAGAGGCTTCCTATTCAGCACAGAGAAGAGGAGGGTGCCTTCCTACATCAGCACAGAGGAGAGGGAAGCCTCCTCTCTGCAACGGAATCGTTTTGGTATAATCCTGATCTTAAGAAGGGAGCTCCAACATTGAGGTCCCAAAATGGCGCATGAGGTCCACAAATGTCCCTCGGAACTCTCCCCCGCACTCAGCTCGGTTCCTGCCTCACTTTGCCTGCAGCCCCTCTCCTGCGTCCCGTTCTGTGGACCCGGCTGGCGGCGGCCGGGCGGTGCCGTGGACAGCGATATCGGGTGTCGTCCCCCGGCGCCGGCATCACGTCCTGTTGTGTCGGGCTGTCGACGGTGCCACGATGACGGCGACGACGCGACGCACGCGATCTATCGTCCACCAGCGGCGACCGGCCGAACTACACAGTACACAGGGCCGCTCAGCCGGTCAGCCGCTCAGCCCGCTCAGCCGCTTCAGCCGCTCAGCCGCTCAGCCGCTCAGCCGGTCAGTCGCTCAGGTTCCGGGCGACAGCTCCGCCCGAGTCAAACCAACACCACTCACACCCAAGCAACTCGTGGACATGACTTATTGTCATCATGTTCCTGGTTCAAATGAAGGTTCATTAAAGTTAATTTATCGCCGAAAAAGAAATGTTACTTAGTGAAATTAAGCACACCTACTTGTGTCGTGTGTTAGTCAATCATGGGGTAAGACGATGCAAGTCATCGCTAACCGGCGTTGTGCAAAGCATGATCGATATAAATTAATTGCGAAGATTTTGCAGTGGTGTTAAACGATGACAGGGGCGGATCCAGAAAATCTTCGAGGGGGGGGGGGGTCATCAATTGCAGTGATGCCCCTAACCAAAATCTGAAAACTTCAACGAATTTGGTCCACTATATTTTGAGGGCGCCCCTATTTCAGTTTGTTTTATTGACAACGTTGTCTATAGGTATTTGCAATATCAGTCGTACCCTTTCTATCATTTAAAGTTCCGCGGATGGTGCTAAAATATATTATTTGTACAGTCAAGGGCGGCCCAGACGGCTGATGAAGAATTGACCAAGAGGGAAGTCGAGGTTCGTGACCTGGTGGGGGGGGGGGGGTGGGGGGGGGGGGGGGGTTGGAAGCCGCTTTTTTAACGAGCAGCAAATCTTATGCATGCGATAAACTATTATTGCGCGCGAAGCGTCGAATAACCCGCAGGTTTTGAGCGGGTTGGAGAACTAATTTTAGCTATTGGAACCAGCATGCAGAATCAAAACGAGGAAATATGTCTGGAGCAAAAATGGTGTCAAAAGACATGTTGCCCCCCCCCCCCCCGCCCCCCACCCCCCCATTTAAGGCCAAAGGTGGGGTCATGGCCCCATATACTCCCCCCCCCCCCCCCCTGCGACGCGCCAGTACGTACAGTCTATATTAGTCCCTTTTGTACTAGAAAAGAACACTAATTGATTTGCGGCGCGGAATATTTTTGCTTTATTTTGTTTGTGTCTGGATAACTAGGTCCTAAAAAATCGAAAAGTTCTATATTCTATATGTATCAGCCTAAGGGGCTCTCTGGGGCCCCTCGAGTCCGATACGTTTGTTGCCTCTGGTATAAAGGCACGTTGGTTCCCCTGCATATCCCAAGGGACGGGAGGCATGAAGGGGACATATTTTGGAATAATTAGCAATTTTAAATTTAGCATCATTTCGCGATTTTTCTCTCTCCAGCGACCAATGCTTTTGATTTCATGGCCGCACCAGACCATTGTTTTTCCCTCCTGGATTCAAGGAGGCACAGTGCCCCGGTGTCTCCCTCGTCCCCACAGTGCCACCTACCGTCACGGTGTGCCCTTGGTTCACCGGCGCTATGGTGCCTCTGGTACACCGGCGCGGTGGTGCCCTTGGTTCAAAGAACATGAATTATTTTGCGCCGCGTAACTGCGCTGATTTTTTTGTTTGCTTTATTTTGGTGGTGTCCCTGGTGTCCCGGCGCGGTGGTGCCCCTGGTGTCCCGGCCCGGTGGTGCCCCTTCGCGCGGTGGTGCCCCTTCGCGCGGTGGTGCCCCTTCGGCGCGGTGGTGCCCCCATGGCCCAAGGGGGAGGGGGTCATGATCCCGTGACCCCCTCCCCCCACATTGGATCACCACTGAACGGTGAGGATGTGGTGTCTGCACCCGAACGTAATGAATTGCTGATACGTTTCTGATTGATGCAGTAATGCACATATAACGGGAGAGCAAAATGACATGAACAGAGAGCATGGCCCACGTTGGGAAAGTTTATTTAAGTTCCGGTGGTGAAAAAGCGTATTACTGAGGCACTGAATGAGAAGAGATGCAGACATATGCGTAGGAACAGGGGCAGGGGGGGGGGCAGCCGCCCCCCCAACATTTTAGATTTTAGCACTACGCATATGGGCGTTGCGTAGAAAATAATCGACTTCAGAATGCTCACCCCCCCCCCCCCCCCCCCCCAACTTGAACATAGTTCCTGCACCCATGGGTACAGACCTATCTGTCCGGAACTGAGCCGGCCGGACGTCACAAAATCACAGGGCGGAGCTTGTCTGCCGATCCCAAACAAACACAGTGCCACCTGCACGCCACAGAGAGAGGTCAGCAGAACACAAAGAACACAACAGCTCGCGTCCGTCGGTCCGTCCCGGGCTGTCACGGGTCACAGTACAGTGGTCGCAGTACAGTGGTCGCAGTACAGAGGTCACAGGACAGTGGTCACAGTACAGTGGTCGCAGTACAGTGGTCACAGGACAGTGGTCACAGTACAGTGTTCACAGGACAGTGGTCACAGTACAGTGTTCACAGTACAGTGGTCACAGTACAGTGGGACAGCGTCATGGGTCACAGGACAGTGGTCAGCAAGCAGCTGACACCCCGGGTCTCCGCCGCCCCGCCGCGCCTCTGTTCGCAAGTCAGTAGCGAGAGACGGGCACACAGCACGACAGCGGCGGCAGCTCCGTCTGCGCTCTGCCTCTGCCCGGCTGCCGGGGTCAGTAGCGAGAGACGGGCACACAGCACGACAGCGGCGGCGGCTCCGTCTGCGCTCTGCCTCTGCCCGGCTGCCGGGGTCAGTAGCGAGAGACGGGCACACAGCACGTCAGCGGCGGCGGCTCCGTCTGCGCTCTGCCTCTGCCCGGCTGCCGGGGTCAGTAGCGAGAGACGGGCACACAGCACGTCAGCGGCGGCGGCTCCGTCTGCGCTCTGCCTCTGCCCGGCTGCCGGGGCCAGCACGGTCCGACGGGTACGCGGGGCCAACACGACATGTCTCTCCCTCTGCCCAGCCAGCGGCCGCCGGGGACGCGACGCGACAAATTGTCCGGGGATGGCCGGTGACGTGGCCCGGTCGCCGGCCCCTGATGACAGCAACACGGACACAATCAGGATCCTCGGACAGCGGGTCCGCCCCGCCCCCGCCCCCGCCCGGCCGCCCGCGCCGAGCGACACCGAGACGGTGCACTGAAAGACGGCACGGCCACCTCACGCTGAGTCGCCGCCGCCGCCGCCACCCTGCCCTGCCCTGCCCTGCCCCGCCGCCGCCGCCGCCGCTGCTGATGCTACCGTCGACTTCCGCCGCGTTAATTGAACGGAGACGTGCCGGAGCCGGCCGTTCTATGTCGCGCTGTGAGAGGCGGAGAGGCTGTCCATATCTCTGACCACCGTATTCAGTCTCCCCACCTCTGGCCAGCAGGATGCCTGATGGGAGGCACCAAAGCTATCACGGCGGCCCTTGTCAGATGACGGCCGACAGCTCTGACAGCTGACAGCTCTGACAGCTGACAGCTCTGACAGCTGACAGCTCTGACATCTGACAGCTCTGACAGCTGACAGCTCTGACAGCTGACAGCTGACAGCTGACAGCTCTGACAGCTGACAGCTCTGACAGCTGACAGCTCTGACAGCTGATAGCTCTGACAGCTGACAGCTCTGACAGCTGACAGCTCTGACAGCTTACAGCTGACAGCTGACAGCTCTGACAGCTGACAGCTCTGACAGCTGACAGCTGTCAGCTCTAACAGCTGACAGCTCTGACAGCTGACAGCTCTGACAGCTGACAGCTCTGACAGCTGACAGCTCTGACAGCTGACAGCTCCTGACAGATGACAGCTGACAGCTCTAACAGCTGACAGCTCTGACAGGTGACAGCTCTGACAGCTGACAGCTCCTGACAGCTGACAGCTATGACAGCTGACAGCTCCTGACAGCTGACAGCTATGACAACTGACATCTCTGACAGTTGACAGCTCAGACAGCTGACAGCTCAGACAGCTCTGAAAGCTGACAGCTATCACATCTGACATCTCTGACAGCTGACAGCTCTGACAGCTGACATATATGACAGCTGACAGCTCTGACAGCTGATATATATGACATATGACATCTATACCAGCTGACAGCTCTGACAGATGACAGCTCTGACAGCTGACAGCTCTGATAGCTGACAGCTCTGCCAGCTGACAGCTGACAGCTGACAGCTCTGCCAGCTGACAGCTCTGACAGCTGACAGCTCTGACAGGTAACATATCTGACAGCTCTGACAGCTGACAGCTCTGGCAGCTCTGACAGCTCTGACAGCTGACAGCTCCGACAGCTGACAGCTCTGACAGCTATGACAGCTGGAAGCTCTGACATCTGACAACTGACAGCTGACAGCTCCGACGTCTGACAGCTCTGAACGCTGGCTCTCAAGTCTCAGAGTAGTCACAGACCGCCGGTTGGCATGTGTCATGTCGCCCAATGAGATGGGTCTTTTATTTCTAACATCCCTGATCCCATAGTGCGTTTTTCAAAGTATTGTGCATATGTGTCTGTCCGTTTAATCTGTACCTGGTGGTCTGATTGCTGCTAGATATGAGGTCGATATAATCGTTATCAGGTGGCGATATAATCGTTATCAATCGTTATCAGGTGGCGATATAATCGTTATCAGATATAATCGTTATCATATAATCGTATTCGGCAGGGTCTCCCGTCAGTATAACATCGGCCTTCTCTCGGTTTCAATATACCGATATAAAAGGCCCATTTTATCCCCGGATCGGCTGATTCACCGCAGACCAACAGACCGGCCGTCATCGCCCGTCGCCGTCCACTGCGGCAGCTCGTGCTGGCCTGGGGCGCCGGCGGCCTCCCCCATCCACTGCGGCAGCTCGTGTTGGCCCGGGGCGCCGGCGGCCTCCTCCGTCCACTGCAGCAGCTCGTGCTGGCCCCGGCCGCGGCGGCCTCCTCCATCCACTGCGGCAGCTCGTGCTGGCCTGGGGCGCCGGCGACCTCCTCCGTCCACTGCAGCAGCTCGTGCTGGCCCCGGCCGCGGCGGCCTTCTCCGTCCACTGCGGCAGCTCGTGCTGGCCTGGGGCGCCGGCGGCCTCCTCCGTACACTGCGGCAGCTCGTGCTGGCCTGGGGCGCCGGCGGCCTCCTCCATCCACTGCGGCAGCTCGTGCTGGCCTGGGGCGCCGGCGGCCTCCTCCATCCACTGCGGCAGCTCGTGCTGGCCTGGGGCGCCGGCGGCCTCCTCCACCTCTGATCACCGATCGCTATCAGGCCGCTCCGCCGAACCCTCTCTGGGAGCGGCGGCTGTACCGGCGGCCGTTCGCCGTACCGGATGACGCCGCGCCAGATATACATCACATCAAGTGTGTTTAGTGCCGGCCGCGCGGGCGGCCAGCCAGCCGACTGCAAACGCCCGGCACGCCGCATTGCTTCATTGTGTGGCTTTTCGCTAATGGAAGTCGAAGGTTTATCGCAGCGCTTTCAGGTGCCGTCACCCGACGGCTCGTTAGCTGGCTTCACTGGGACACTCTGACCGCAGCTCTCTGCAGCTGGCTCTCCCTCTCTGGGCCGGCCCCGGCGTCATCCTGTGACGTCATCAGGTGACGTCTCTGTCGGGACGTCATAGGTGACGCAGGCTGGCTATGCGTCCCGGTACGCTACCCGCTCCACTCAACTCAGACGCGGCTACTTACCATCAGCGGGAGGGGAGGGGAGGGAGGGGTGGGCGGAGGAGTGTCCACTCTCTCCCACGTGTGCCGCCCGAGACGGAGGCCTCTGATACTGACCAGAGCCGCTGCTCCCCTCCCGGGACCCAGTTAAATGCCGCGCACGGCCCCCGGTTGCAATAAAGCGGCGGTATGTCCGCGTTTCCCACGGCGCGGCGGCGACAGATGCCCTCTGTTCCGCCGCCGCGGCCCGCGCCGGGGCCTGGGAAGCGACGCTGCCGACGCGGCCAGCCTGCCGCCGGGCCGCCGGGCCGCCGACGCCGACGCCGACGCCGACGCCCGGGCCGGGTATGCACATATATCTCTGGTGACGCCAGGAATGCAGCGAACGGGGAGGCCTGTGGGAGGGAGGAGAGGACGCTGTCCGGTCAGCGGGGCAGGGACGGGGCAGGGACGGTCAGCAGTCCTGAGCAGACAGCAGCTTACTGGCCAGCAGCGGAGAAGCCCGACCGACTCTGTCCTGAGCAACCATCGGCGCGGTGAGTAGAGTGCATCGTAAGTTGGCGACAAACAACATGGTCATCCGTCATGTGATGTCCTTTAACATCAGCTTTGAACTTGAAATATTCCGTCTACATACTAGGAGACTAAACAGAATTCGCCATAGCTAACCGTTGTTGTCACGGTACATTTAGGCATCGCTGCTGGACAAAGTCAGCCGGCAGCCTCGGCGGCGTGTTCCGCGGCCTAAGCTGGCCATTAGGGGTGTTGTAGTGTCATAACAGGCCCTAATGAGGTGTTCGGCAGGCCCGATTTGGATCGTCGTCACAATGGAACACGTCCCGACGCCGGCGGATTAGAGTGGGAGGCTGCTGCGGCCCGTGCTGTCTGGCCTGACACACTGATCACGGCCCGGTCACCGCGCCGGTCAGCTGGCGCCGCACCAGGCAGGGGCGGCTCGGCTGGCCGCCGCAGGGCCGCGGAGCGTGGCCAGAGCAGAGGTGCCGTGTTTATTGGCCCCGAGGGGGGTGCAGGGCAGCGGGCCGGCAGATCGTCTGCCTCAGTCACCGGAGGGGGGGGGGGGGAGAGAGGGTGTCTGTCTGTTGTGGCGGCGGTCACCGTCTGATGCGCCGTCCAGGCCAGCAGACACGATCCTCATAACACTGAATGGTTCAAGTTCAAGTTCGTGTATTAACCCGCGCACTGCAGGGGCTTTGCGCCGAACACGAACTGCAAGGGGGGATTTCCGCTCCCCCCCCCGTGAGATCTCGAAAACTACGCTACGTAGCGACAAGCGGAAACGGCGTTTGATAGTTTGATACAAGTTCTATCGAAAATATTTCAGTATTTTTTAGGTCAGGTCAAAATTCGGGTCACCAGAGGTCATCAAAAGTCAAATTTCCCAGTTTTGTCCCTGTTTTAGGACTTCGCTCCAGAAATTATCATATATCTCGGGAACTATGCTAGCTAGAAACACACGGAAAAAGCGATCGCCAGCATTGCAATTTGCAATCGACAACTTGTCCTCAAATTTGATATCGAGTCAATATTTGAGGCCCAGAGGTCAACAAAGAAAAACAAATCAGTTTTTTGCTAAACCGTTTTCGCTCATAACGTTTTATTTAATGACGATAACGAGACACCATTTACACCATTGTGTTTGTATCATCAAGGCGCTTCGAATGATATACATTGTGACCTTGTTAGGTCAACTTCAAAATTTGACCTCAGGTCACGTGACCTTGACCTGAGGTCAAGACCCAAGTATGTCATGTTGCATATAGAGAGACGTGTCTCGACGAGACAAACACATTGATGTCGTTTTTACTTCTCTATCTCCATTATGTCGCGAGTTATTGATAAAAAAGTGATGGTGACCTCGGATGATCTCAAATTACCCCACAGGCCCATAGGAGTCACTGAACAAAACCTTTCACTTGGATTATCAAGAATATCCTATAATAACATGATCCAGAAGTAATTGGACTAATATGCATATCCTTGAAATAGGAAGCATTTGAATATTTCTCCATTGACTTATTATGGGGAGGTCACGAAATTGACCTGACCTTAGGTCAACGATATCAAAATCCCGAGATATACGAATTGTAAGAACTTATGCCCTCATGACACCTGAAAGTTGCAAACTGGTCGCTGAGAAACTCTGGCTTTGGCATAACTGCAAACGTTTTTTTGGAGGTGGGGGTCACTTGACCTGGTCTGGTGACCTGACCTGAGATGACCCGAGGAAATTTTTCTTCTTCTAAGTATGCGCAATTGATGTGCCAACAGGTGTATCAAAACCCGACGGCGACGCCGTTTTTTTTCGCTATCTGCGAAAAACCTGAGGGGGGGGGGGCGGAAATCACCCCCCCCCCCCCCCCCCCCTGCAGTGCGCGGGTTAAGGGAGCGTCCATGCAGTGGCTATTCTGTACCCAGTCAATGTGTACAAGGAAGGCACAACATACGCGATAAGTTTGATATGAGTTGAAGAAAGTTTAGCAACTAGTTCAATGCAAAAAGTTGTTAAAAATGATCATCCGTGCCAATAGCATATTCATTTAATCAAAAGTTAGGCTAGTAGGCTAGTTGCAAAAGTTAGCTAAAGAATATTTTGTATTTTCTTTTTATTAAGAAAATATATAATTAGCACAAATGATCATTTATAATATCTTTTTACAACATACGCGATTCACGTTTCACAAGCATGTGGATACACTTTAAGTTAGACAGAACGCGGTCCACAGAGGTCAAGGTTTTCAAATAGACAAGAAGGCACGGCGGGAGGGGGCGTGGGTTGCCGTTTGGGGCAGCATGTTCCAGGCGGCGGCTGCGCGGCAGGGAATTGCCGCTGGGTGGCGGTCAGCCGGACGCGCGGGAGGTGTAGTGAGCCGACACCGTTCGCGGAGGCTCGGGTACTACGCAGGGAGGCCTCCTCTCCGTGTTATAAAAAAGCGAACGCAGTGTGGAGGGTGAATCGCCTTCGTGTAGTGCTCGGTACACGTTTACACAGTCCGTGGCGGCGCACCATCTCGGGCACACTGACCCATCCCAGCGTCTCCAGGGCCGGCGAAATGTGATCGTTGCGACGAGCACCAGTGACAAGCATAAAGCGGCAAAGTGCAGGACAATTTTCTGTATCCTGTTCAGGTGGCAGTCGACGGCGCCTCCCCACACAGACAAACAATATTGTATATGATGGTGTCAGGTATAACCCAAGGCTATATAAGTATAACCTCGGTACTGACACCGGGACAAATGGGGCCTCAGGCACACAGACACATGGGCACTAACACATACGATAGCAAACACAAATCGCGTGTGCACGGTACATTAGCTGTCATCAATGCTACCAAAATTCCCATATCGACCGGGTCTGGTCAGGTCTGGTCAGGTCTGGTCAGGTCTGGTCAGGTCTGGTCAGGTCTGGTCAGGTCTGGTCAGGTCTGGTCAGGTGTGATCGAGCCTATGTGGGTTTGGGTGGGTTTGGGAGGGTCTGGTCAAGTTTAGTCGGGTCTGGACGGGTCTGGGCGGGTTTGGGAGGGTCTGGTCGGGTTGAGTCGGGTCTGGTGGGACCTGTTGGAACTGGGCGGGTCTGGTCGGGTGTGATCGAGCCTATGTGGGTCTGGGCGGGTTTGGGAGGGTCTGGTCGGGTTGAGTCGGGTCTGGTGGGACCTGTTGGAACTGGGCGGCTCTGGTCGCGTGCGATCGAGCCTATGTGGGTCTGGGCGGGTTTGGGAGGGTCTGGTCGGGTTGAGTCGGGTCTGGTGGGACCTGTTGGAACTGGGCGGCTCTGGTCGGGTGCGATCGAGCCTATGTGGGTCTGGGCGGGTTTGGGAGGGTCTGGTCGGGTTGAGTCGGGTCTGGTGGGACCTGTTGGAACTGGGCGGGTCTGGTCAGGTGTGATCGAGCCTATGTGGGTCTGGGCGGGTTTGGGAGGGTCTGGTCGGGTTGAGTCGGGTCTGGTGGGACCTGTTGGAACTGGGCGGGTCTGGTCGCGTGCGATCGAGCCTATGTGGGTCTGGGCGGGTTTGGGAGGGTCTGGTCGGGTTGAGTCGGGTCTGGTGGGACCTGTTGGAACTGGGCGGGTCTGGTCGCGTGCGATCGAGCCTATGTGGGTCTGGGCGGGTTTGGGAGGGTCTGGTCGGGTTGAGTCGGGTCTGGTGGGGCCTGTTGGAACTGGGCGGGTCTGGTCGGGTTGAGTCGGGTCTGGTGGGACCTGTTGGAACTGGGCGGGTCTGGTCGCGTGCGATCGAGCCTATGTGGGTCTGGGCGGGTTTGGGAGGGTCTGGTCGGGTTGAGTCGGGTCTGGTGGGGCCTGTTGGAACTGGGCGGGTCTGGTCGGGTTGAGTCGGGTCTGGTGGGACCTGTTGGAACTGGGCGCGTCTGGTCGGGTTTCAGTGAACCTCGTATACTACAAGCGACTTTCTTCCAGGCGGTGATCTCGCTTTGTCTCGGTCGTTGTCAAACTATATGGTGGTAAGGGTGATCCATCCCAGCGTCTCCAGGGCCGGCGAAATGTGATCGTTGCGACGAACACCAGTGGCAAGCCTATAGCGGCAACCTGTCGCGTTCTGTCGGGTTAGATTGCCGTCGCGGTTCTCACTAAAGCACCCAATGCTTAACTAAAACTGAAATCAAACCGTTTTCGATGTTTCGAGAAAACCGAGAACTTCTTTAAAGTTCGGAAACACGCAAAAACGTCCGATGAGGGGAAAGGAAGACAATGGGAAACATATGTATCACGTCAGCGAGCGGTGGCAGTGACCAGATATCACCTTACCAAATCGTCAGGTGAACTGCTCGCTACCTGCCCCCCCCCCCCCCCCCGAGATGGTGGGGTGGGGTGCGACACGTGACCCGCCGGGCGGCGGCCATCAAAGGGTCGCCACCTTCTCCATTATCATTTGTCGCAATGTTACCTGGCTGACGACCTGACCGGGTCCGCGTCATTATGGCCGTTAATTTGCAGAGGGGGCAGGTAGCGACACACCGTTTAGCTAATAGGCGGCCCGGCATCAAAGGGTGCCGACAGGCTCCGCTCAAATCCCTGTCCGTCATTTGCGCAGGCCAGCTCTCGATTTGCCCATGATCTGGGGATTTATCGCTTTATTGCATTCGGGTACCTGGGGAGCCACCCTGGCCGCTTCAGACTAAAAGGTTCGGCAGTTAGCAGCTCTGAAACTGCACGCGGCACGGTTAGCGCGCGTTTAGCGGAGGTGCAAGATTCCAGCTCAGCTCATCACGTGATATCGGGCGCACCATTTCCTTTCGACTGAGCCGCGCCCTTCCGCTGTGCATTAGCTCCATCCCCGTCTCCATTAGCTGCGCGTCTGACCTGGATTGAAGCGGGCCGGCAGCTGTTGACCGGTCACATTAGCGGCCTGCGGAACGGCCGCTCGGCAAACACCGCGGGACCATCGGCCGCGGCTTCAGGGCGGTTATAGCCGCGCCGCTAAACACAGAGGAATCCGGCCGCCGCAAACAAACAGGGCGCATCTATGTCTGTCTCCCGGGGAAGAGGAGGGCAGGCGAGGGCAGGGCAGGGCCGGGGAGGCGGAGACCAGGGCTGCTGGGGAGGCGGCAGCAGCGCATAACACACACCAGCGGCCGGCAGGGTAGGTATACCAGCAGACTGGTTATTGATTCACCTTTTTTGGAAGGATTCAATCACGATTCATTTTGTAATATGAATGATTCAGTCACCGTTTGATTCATGGATAACCATGTTGAGAAATGATTCTTTCCGATTCAAAGAATCAAAACATTTGTTGATCAAATCACGTTTGACTCACCATTGGAAATAGCATTGCACAGTCATTTTTATTCAATCAGCCTTGTTTCTATGCGGGTTTTGATTCCATCATGATTCATGAATCTAAAAATCAGGTGGTGAATCAATTATTCTTTGATTCAAGGGATTTGTATTGAACGATTCCATTCGATTCAATTATAGTCGAATCAATAACCAGTCTATACCAGCCATGGCTGGAGTGGCTGGCGTATCGGGTGCTCTGGTAATGCATCGCCTCGGGTGCTGCCCGAGCGAACTGCACGGGGCTGGGGATGTGTACCGGCTGAGTACTGCAGAGACCGGAGGCGTGCGGTGCTGAGCCGCCAGAATTCCGGTCCGGACGCATCACAGTGACAGTGTCACTGTGATCACAGTGACACGCTGAACAGCGCGGCGGCGGCCGCCTGTGATGTGGCCGGAAACGGAGAGGTGCTGTGGGTGGTTTACGGCGTGGTCTCCCCCCGCTGGGCCCGGACGTAGGCCGGCACAGAGCAGCGTGCGGTGCAGACAGTATTGTTTCAAGCGGCTTCACCCTTCTGCGCAGCTGGTTACTCACATAGCTCCAATGAAGCACACGTCAGAGAAGTTCTGAGCAGAACAACACACCCTAACCGTGCTGCTCCTGTCTAGCTGAGGCAGACTGAAATCGCTACCTAACCGTGCTGCTCCTGTCTAGCTGAGGCAGACTGAAATCGCTACCTAACCGTGCTGCTCCTGTCTAGCCGAGGCAGACTGAAATCGCTACCTAACCGTGCTGCTCCTGTCTAGCTGAGGCAGACTGAAATCGCTACCTAACCGTGCTGCTCCTGTCTAGCTGAGGCAGACTGAACTCGCTACCTAACCGTGCTGCTCCTGTCTAGCCGAGGCAGACTGAAATCGCTACCTAACCGTGCTGCTCCTGTCTAGCTGAGGCAGACTGAAATCGCTACCTAACCGTGCTGCTCCTGTCTAGCCGAGGCAGACTGAAATCGCTACCTAACCGTGCTGCTCCTGTCTAGCTGAGGCAGACTGAAATCGCTACCTAACCGTGCTGCTCCTGTCTAGCTGAGGCAGACTGAAATCGCTACCTAACCGTGCTGCTCCTGTCTAGCTGAGGCAGACTAAAATCGCTACCTAACCGTGCTGCTCCTGTCTAGCCGAGGCAGACTGAAATCGCTACCTAACCGTGCTGCTCCTGTCTAGCTGAGGCAGACTGAAATCGCTACCTAACCGTGCTGCTCCTGTCTAGCTGAGGCAGACTGAAATCGCTACCTAACCGTGTTGCTCCTGTCTAGCTGAGGCAGACTGAAATCGCTACCTAACCGTGCTGCTCCTGTCTAGCTGAGGCAGACTGAAATCGCTACCTAACCGTGCTGCTCCTGTCTAGCTGAGGCAGACTGAAATCGCTACCTAGCCGTGCTGCTCCTGTCTAGCTGAGGCAGACTGAAATCGCTACCTAACCGTGCTGCTCCTGTCTAGCTGAGGCAGACTGAAATCGCTACCTAACCGTGCTGCTCCTGTCTAGCTGAGCCAGACTGAAATCGCTACCTAACCGTGCTGCTCCTGTCTAGCTGAGCCAGACTGAAATCGCTACCTAACCGTGCTGCTCCTGTCTAGCTGAGGCAGACTGAAATCGCTACCTAACCGTGCTGCTCCTGTCTAGCTGAGGCAGACTGAAATCGCTACCTAACCGTACTGCTCCTGTCTAGCTGAGGCAGACTGAAATCGCTACCTAACCGTGCTGCTCCTGTCTAGCTGAGGCAGACTGAAATCGCTACCTAACCGTGCTGCTCCTGTCTAGCTGATGCAGACTGAAATCGCTACCTAACCGTGCTGCTCCTGTCTAGCTGAGGCAGACTGAAATCGCTACCTAACCGTGCTGCTCCTGTCTAGCTGAGGCAGACTGAAATCGCTACCTAACCGTGCTGCTCCTGTCTAGCTGAGGCAGACTGAAATCGCTACCTAAACCGTGCTGCTTCCTGTCTAGCCGAGGCAGACTGAAATCGCTACCTAACCGTGCTGCTCCTGTCTAGCTGAGGCAGACTGAAATCGCTACCTAACCGTGCTGCTCCTGTCTAGCTGAGGCAGACTGAAATCGCTACCTAACCGTGCTGCTCCTGCCTAGCCGAGGCAGACTGAAATCGCTACCTAACCGTGCCGCTCCTGTCTAGCTGAGGCAGACTGAAATCGCTACCTAACCGTGCTGCTCTTGTCTAGCTGAGCCAGACTGAAATCGCTACCTAACCGTGCTGCTCCTGTCTAGCTGAGGCAGACTGAAATCGCTACCTAACCGTGCTGCTCCTGTCTAGCTGAGCCAGACTGAAATCGCTACCTAACCGTGCTGCTCCTGTCTAGCTGAGGCAGACTGAAATCGCTACCTAACCGTGCTGCTCCTGTCTAGCTGAGGCAGACTGAAATCGCTACCTAACCGTGCTGCTCCTGTCTAGCCGAGGCAGACTGAAATCGCTACCTAACCGTGCTGCTCAGACTGTCTAGCTGAGGCAGACTGAAATCGCTACCTAGCCGTGCTGCTCCTGTCTAGCCGAGGCAGACTGAAATCGCTACCTAACCGTGCTGCTCAGACTGTCTAGCTAAGGCAGACTGAAATCGCTACCTAGCCGTGCTGCTCCTGTCTAGCCGAGGCAGACTGAAATCGCTACCTAACCGTGCTGCTCCTGTCTAGCTGAGGCAGACTGAAATCGCTACCTAACCGTGCTGCTCCTGTCTAGCTGACCAGACTGAAATCGCTACCTAGCCGTGCTGCTCCTGTCTAGCTGAGGCAGACTGAAATCGCTACCTAACCGTGCTGCTCCTGTCTAGCTGAGGCAGACTGAAATCGCTACCTAGCCGTGCTGCTCCTGTCTAGCTGAGGCAGACTGAAATCGCTACCTAACCGTGCTGCTCCTGTCTAGCTGAGGCAGACTGAAATCGCTACCTAGCCGTGCTGCTCCTGTCTAGCTGAGGCAGACTGAAATCGCTACCTAACCGTGCTGCTCCTGTCTAGCTGAGGCAGACTGAAATCGCTATTACGCTACACAATACAGAGATTCTAAAATATCATACCCGCCAAATTTATCACGGAAAATGATTCAAAAATCAATACAAAACGTGCATTATTTGTTTTGCATCGCCAAGTAATAAATAAATAACATTCTTCACCATTGCAGCGGCGGCTGATCGAGGTTCCGCCATCAGCTCACCATTTCAGCGGCGGCTGATCGAGGTTCCGCCATCAGCTCACCATTTCAGCGGCGGCTGATCGAGGTTCCGACATCGGCTCACCATTTCAGCGGCGGCTGATCGAGGTTCCGCCACCAGCTCACCATTTCAGCGGCGGCTGATCGAGGTTCCGCCACCAGCTCACCATTTCAGCGGCGGCTGATCGAGGTTCCGCCACCAGCTCACCATTTCAGCGGCGGCTGATCGAGGTTCCGCCACCAGCTCACCATTTCAGCGGCGGCTGATCGAGGTTCCGCCACCAGCTCACCATCGCAGCGGTGGCTGATCGAGGTTCCGCCACCAGCTCACCATTTCAGCGGCGGCTGATCGAGGTTCCGCCACCAGCTCACCATTTCAGCGGCGGCTGATCGAGGTTCCGCCACCAGCTCACCATCGCAGCGGCGGCTGATCGAGGTTCCGCCATCAGCTCACCATCGCAGCGGTGGCTGATCGAGGTTCCGCCACCAGCTCACCATTTCAGCGGCGGCTGATCGAGGTTCCGCCACCAGCTCACCATTGCAGCGGCGGCTGATCGAGGTTCCGCCACCAGCTCACCATTTCAGCGGCGGCTGATCGAGGTTCCGCCACCAGCTCACCATTTCAGCGGCGGCGGGCGTGAAGCGGCTGTTTTGGTCCGGCGGCGTGTGGCGGCTGTTTGGGTCCGGCGGCGTGTGGCGGCTGTTTGGGTCCGGCGGCGTGTGGCGGCTGTTTTGGTCCGGCGGCGTGAAGCGGCTGTTTTGGTCCGGCGGCGTGAAGCGGCTGTTTTGGTCCGGCGGCGTGTGGCGGCTGTTTCGGTCCGGCGGCGTGTGGCGGCTGTTTTGGTCCGGCGGCGTGAAGCGGCTGTTTTGGTCCGGCGGCGTGTGGCGGCTGTTTTGGTCCGGCGGCGTGAAGCGGCTGTTTTGGTCCGGCGGCGTGAAGCGGCTGTTTTGGTCCGGCGGCGTGTGGCGGCTGTTTTGGTCCGGCGGGCGTGTGGCGGCTGTTTTGGTCCGGCGGCGTGAAGCGGCTGTTTTGGTCCGGCGGCGTGTGGCGGCTGTTTTGGTCCGGCGGCGTGAAGCGGCTGTTTTGGTCCGGCGGCGTGTGGCTGCTGTTTTGGTCCGGCGGCGTGAAGCGGCTGTTTTGGTCCGGCGGCGTGTGGCGGCTGTTTTGGTCCGGCGGCGTGTGGCGGCTGTTTTGGTCCGGCGGCGTGAAGCGGCTGTTTTGGTCCGGCGGCGTGTGGCGGCTGTTTGGGTCCGGCGGCGTGTGGCGGCTGTTTGGGTCCGGCGGCGTGTGGCGGCTGTTTTGGTCCGGCGGCGTGAAGCGGCTGCTTTGGTCCGGCGGCGTGAAGCGGCTGTTTTGGTCCGGCGGCGTGTGGCGGCTGTTTGGGTCCGGCGGCGTGTGGCGGCTGTTTTGGTCCGGCGGCGTGTGGGCGGCTGTTTTGGTCCGGCGGCGTGTGGCGGCTGTTTTGGCTGTTTTGGAACAATTAACACCATTTTAGATAGATTTATGCATTGTGTACCCATTTTATTTTTTATTCTCATGTTCATGACGTGAGGGCAGATAAGCCATGTTTTATGGAGTCCCTTAATAAACCTGACTATGGTCCGGCGGCGTGTGGCGGCTGTTTTGGCCCGGCGGCGTGTGGCGGCTGTTTTGGTCCGGCGGCGTGAAGCGGCTGTTTTGGTCCGGCGGCGTGAAGCGGCTGTTTTGGTCCGGCGGCGTGTGGCGGCTGTTTTGGTCCGGCGGGCGTGTGGCGGCTGTTTTGGTCCGGCGGCGTGAAGCGGCTGTTTTGGTCCGGCGGCGTGTGGCGGCTGTTTTGGTCCGGCGGCGTGAAGCGGCTGTTTTGGTCCGGCGGCGTGTGGCGGCTGTTTTGGTCCGGCGGCGTGAAGCGGCTGTTTTGGTCCGGCGGCGTGTGGCGGCTGTTTTGGTCCGGCGGCGTGTGGCGGCTGTTTTGGTCCGGCGGCGTGAAGCGGCTGTTTTGATCCGGCGGCGTGTGGCGGCTGTTTTGGTCCGGCGGCGTGTGGCGGCTGTTTTGGCCCGGCGGCGTGTGGCGGCTGTTTCGGTCCGGCGGCGTGAAGCGGCTGTTTTGGTCCGGTGTTCGCCGTGCCGATGTCGGCAGACCAGTCTGGGTGGCTAACGGTACTCTACCATCCCCGTGCCGCCGCCAATGCCGCACACTAGCTTAACGACAACCATTTAGCCATCGCTGATCACTGCCGCCAGTGTCGCCGCCTCCTGAGGAATCCGACCGAACAGCGGTCGGGTCGGGTCAGGACGGGTCCGGCCACAGTAGCAGCGGCGGCTGCCGGGCCGGCTGACTGCCCCCAGATGGGCAGAACGGCCGGCACGGGCCCATTGAGACGGCGCCCGGTCACCTAATGACCTCACGTGCGTGCCACTCTGACTGACCCCTGTCCCATCGCCTCCCCCAGCTGGCCGCACACGTGGAGCAAGGGGGGGGACATCCCGCTACATCCCGCGATATCGATGTCATGGACATTCCGCAGTTAAAACATACCACACTTAGCAGGGGCAGTGATGGGGGTTTTATGTGTGCGGCTTCTCTGAAATGGTACCGCTCGTGCGGACCTTCAGTGGGACGGCCATCATGACGGTGCTAAACGCCGCACATCTGGCACCAGATGCCCATCTGTGGTGCGAGCTTATCACTATCCATGCAGCACGACGTGACACCAGAAAACACATGCTACGACAGCTCTCAAACTCTCGTGCTGCTAGATGGAAAGGTGAGCAGGAATTAGGAGATTTATTTGCAGACTAATCGTCAGTTATTCGTTGATTGCTATTAGTTCAGCTTTTAACCCGTAGGTACCTATAATTTATTTTTGGGTATTTTTTCCTTCTGCGACATTTTCTCTAGTTCCAGCCTCTCCTACATTATATAAAGAGCTCAGGACTGATTTGCAATGTCCGTGTAATTTTAAAGGTCGTCTTATTCTGGTCTTTTTTGCAGATATCCTTATGTTTAGGTATTGTCGCATTTTAAATAAGTGCTCATATAAGCGCATCTTTCTCCATGCAGGACCACGCACATCGCATACTTGTAAATACCTTAGGTAATTATTATTATGTTATTGATATAAGCAGACGCGAAATTAGAAGAACAAGAAGTTCAGAATTCTGGATATATCCAGAATTCCTCCCCGGAGGGGGCGCGGTAAAGGGTGCGATGTTTATGGCCGGTCAAAATGTGTGGGTACAAGCATCTTTTGTCGGTACTTTCAAATATCCGGTCTTCTTTGTAGCGAATTATGAAGCACGTTGCAACAAATTTATTAATATTTGACAGTTTTCCATTGAATTAATCGGCCTTCAGGAGAGGGTGCGCGCCCCAGCGCCACTCCCATAAATCCGCGCCTGATAGGAATGTGGGAATCATTACCAATATGTTTTTTTGTATTCTCAAGCGAGTCAAAACAATGAAGAAAACGAAATATGTAAGCTGAAAACACGTAGCTTAAGTGTTATCATTTTTTTCACGTAGCTTCCATAATCAATTGTGTAACCAATAGGGTTTTCATAAACCGCAAACATGTGTCATTGTGTCATGACTACTGCCAATATAGGAAAACACATCGAACCATATATTTGTTTGTGAAAAACTGTTTGACGCAAAAACTGGTCGAAGGTAACTCAGGCGCTGTAAGGTAAACGTGAACTATTTTCATATATTATTATTCCCAAAAGAGAAATAAAGAATCTTATGCGCCTTTTGGGTAGTAAAACCCAACGTGAATATGTGAAATGTAAAAGAGATAGTAATAGACACATGTTAAGAAAACATAACAGTTATTATAAAGATGGCCCTAAGTCGTGAAATAAATTAAATAAAAAAGAAGAAGACTGCAACAATGCAACATGCTCACTTCCATCCTTCTTCATCTAAATAGTGTAATTACAATTGGCCCTCATTTTTCGAACCTTTCCTTTAAATCCTACAGTACCTACTGGCACTGCAGTACCTACCACATGCATTGGGATGGGGAGGCAATGGACAAGAGTATGCTTCGTAGGCGACGCTGAATTGGATAATAGCCATATATATATATATATAT
>JAXIVJ010011682.1:22500-32500 GCA_036785665.1 Chirona hameri | reverse complement strand
GGGGGGCAAAACATCGCGGCGCGCCATAAGGACCAATGTATAAATGACAATTTTGAACGGCGCCCTGACTGGGCTACGCTTGGAAAAAGTGTTGCAAAGTAGCATCATATTATTCGCTGGAGATACTAGATGGAGCCAAAACGAATTATAAGGTTCCACCTGTTCATGGAATTTCTGGAGAGCAGCTGAAATGATCGGTTGCCATGACCTTATTTGGAATGTAACAACCACGCTTGGCAGTTGGCAACCGTTCACTTTCCGTTGCAAATGCGATCTAAGCTTAGTATATGAAGTATATGAAGCTTAGCACAGTGTGGGAACGGGCTATCCGGCGAATGCGGCGCGCGAGTTGGCTGTCTAGGTATTATATGGACTAGTGGGTGTAAATTTATATGGCCTGCAATTTATATAGCCTGAAAAAAGGGAAAAAAGTCGCCGGCCTGACCAGGACGTCGGCCGGCCGCGGTGGCTGGCGCGCGTGACACACCTTCCGCCGATTGGCGGCGGCCGCCAACTGACGCCGTCGGCGACTGGCGCCGGCGTCGGCCGCCAGGCGGCGCCAGGCGGTGGGGCCAGCGGCGGCAGTCAGCCGCCGATCTACTCTCTGATTGGCCAACACATAAGCAGTTCCTAGCGTCTGCCGCCAGGGCGGCCGCGGCGGCTGCGCCGGCGGACCGGTGGCAAAACTGTGTATTTTCCAGGGGGAATCGACCGTTTTTGCACGCGGCGTCGCGCACAAACGACGCAACCGACGATGCTGGGACTAAAAGTTGCAGAATCCCATGCACGTCTCTTGTCGATTGTTTGTATCACGACGCTCTGCGTGCCTTAGTGCCTGAGCTATTACGCGCCAATCAACGGACACGAAGGGAGGCAAGCGAGGCTTCACCAAAATAGCTGAAGAAAGTCGACAATACTGCTTTTACAATGAGGACTAGATAGGTGTAATGTATATAGCCTGCAATTTATATAGCCTGCAATTGACATAGCCAGCTAATTTATATAGCAGGCGAGCGTGGCGGACGTGGCGGCGGTGGCGGGCGTTGGTGGGTGATGGCGGGGCGTTGGCGGGCGTTGGTGGGTGATGGCGGGGCGATGGCGAGGCGGTGAGCGTTGGCAATGGGCGTGGGCGTTGGGCGTGGGGCGTGGGGCGTGGGGCGTGGGGCGTGGGCGGTGGGCGGTGGGCGTGGTCGGTGGGTGGTGGCGGGGCGGTGTTGGGGCGGTGGGTGGTGAGCGTGGGCGGTTGGCGGTGGGAGGTAGGCGGTGGGAGGTAGGCGGTGGGCGGTAGGCGGTGGGCGGTAGGCGGTAGGCGGTGGGCAGTGGGCGGTGGGCGTGGGTGGTGGGCGTGTGCGGTGGGTGGTGGGCGGTGGGCGTAGGTGGTGGGCGGTGGGCGTGGGCAGTGGGCGTGGGCGGTGGGCGTGGGTGGTGGGCGGTGGCCGTGGGCGGTGTCGGGGCGGTGTCGGGCGCATCCAATTCAATCCGATCAGGTCGGCCTAAGATTCGTTCGTGTCGAAAAAGCACTTGGCCGTCGCCGGGATTCGAACCGGGCCTCTCTGCGCCAAAGTCTGACGCCCTAGCACTAAGGTCGGCTGATGGTAGCCAAGGCTTATTTTCGATACAGTAGCGGGATACAGGCAGCGGCGATCTCCATAGTAACCGCGACTCAATCTCCGGTCGGGAGTGATTTGGACCGGCGCGACATAGTTCTTGTAGCGTTTTAGGGAACCTGTCATTGTAAGCTACATGTTTTTATATATTAATACATTTTGGGTGGGTATTAGATGATTTTGAATGCTCTTCTCTGCCATGCGATTTTTATCGCTTAGAACACATTGTTTTTTGACGGTACGGCGGTTTGCATAATTGACGTTGGAAAACATTGGTAATGGGTATGTTACAGGCGGATTTTAGCACTGAAATATTTCTTTACAACGTTAATTTTTACATGCATTTTAGAGACGGTGCATAGGCCTACACATTGGCAAAGTTTCATCACTTGACGTCCCATTGGTTCCGAGCACTGATTTGAATCGTGAAAAACTGGATAAAAACCTAAATTACAGCTTTTTAGCGATTAACTTTGCACATGCAACGCGCCGCAGATGGACCGACGGTGTATATTGTGTGCCGTTTCTTCCTCTCCACATCTGTGTTTTCGGCTTGTCGGTGCGACTTGTGGTTGCCGAAATATCAGCCCGGTATGCAACAATGTTTGGCCGATAATTTCGTACGCGGAGTTTTGGCTAAATTAGTGTATTGTCAATGGAGGAATCGGCCGTTTTTGCACGCGGCGTCACGAACAAACGACGCACCTGACAGTGATGGGACCCAAAGTTTCAGAATACGATGCACCTCTCCAGTCGATTGGTTTTTGTCACGATGCTCCAAGTGCCATAGTCCCTGAGCTATTAAGCGCCAACCAACTGACACAAAGTGAAGCTGAAGCGTTTCCATAGCCGCGTGTTGAAGCGCGTCGACACTAGGCTAGTGTTGAAGCGCGTAGACACTGCTGCTTTTATAATAGAGGATTAGATGGGTGTAATGTATATGTCCTGCCATTTATATGGCCTGCAATTTATATAGTCGGCGCCAGTGGTGTTTAGGTATAGGCGTGGGCGTGGGTGTGGTTGTGTGTGTGGTGGGTGTGGTGGGTGTGGTGGGTGTGGTGGGTGTGGTGGGTGTGGTGGGTGTGATGGGTGTGATGGGTGTGATGGGTGTGATGGGTGTGATGGGTGTGATGGGTGTGATGGTGTGATGGTGTGATGGGTGTGGTGGGTGTGATGGGTGTGATGGGTGGGTGTGGTGGGTGCAGTGGGTGTGGTGGGTGTGGTGGGTGTGGTGGGTGTGGTGGGTGTGGTGGGTGTGGTGGGTGTGGTGGGTGTGGTGGGTGTGGTGGGTGTGTTGGGTGTGGTGGGTGTGGTGGGTGTGGTGGGTGTGGTGGGTGTGGTGGGTGTGGTGGGTGTGGAGGGTGTGGAGGGTGTGGAGGGTGTGATGAGTGTGATGAGTGTGATGGGTGAGGGGAGCGTGGGCGAGGGGGGGGGGGGGGGGGCGTGGGTGTGGAGGGTGTGGTTGTGGTGGGTGCGTGTGGTGGGTGTGGATGGGTGTGGATGGGTGTTGGTGGGGCGGGTGGGGCGGGTGGCGCGGGTGGGTGGGGTTGGTGGGTGTGGTGGGTGTGGTGGGTGTGGTGAGTGTGATGGGTGAGGGGAGCGTGGGCGAGGGGGGGGGGGGCGTGGTCGGGAGGGGTGCGTCCAGGTGCGGGGGGGGGGGGGGCGGCAGTGGCAGGGCTTTGTAGGGGCGTGTCGGGACGTGGCGGGCGCGTCCAATTCAATCCGATCAGGTTGGCCTAAAGTCGGTGTCGTTTGGGGGTGGTGTCAGAGTGGTGTCGGAGTGGTGTCGGAGT
Source organism: Chirona hameri (assembly GCA_036785665.1). NCBI lineage: Eukaryota > Metazoa > Arthropoda > Thecostraca > Balanomorpha > Balanidae > Chirona > Chirona hameri. Next base: position 29,100 of record JAXIVJ010011682.1, on the reverse strand, counting down.
GGTGTCGGAGTGGTGTCGGGGCAGTGTCGGGGCAGTGTCGGGGCAGTGTCGGAACAGTGTCGGGGCAGTGTCGGGGCAGTGTCGGGACAGTGTCGGGGCAGTGTCGGGGCAGTGTCGGGACAGTGTCGGGACAGTGTCGGGGCAGTGTCGGGGCAGTGTCGGGGCAGTGTCGGGGCAGTGTCGGGGCGTGTCGGGGCGTGTCAGGGCGGTGTCAGGGCGGTTCGAATTAAATCCGATCAGGTCGGCCTAAGATTCGTTCGTGACGAAAAAGCAACTCGCCGTTGCCGGGATTCGAACCGGGCCGTTCCGCGCCAAAGACTGGCACGCTACCACCAAGCTAGATCGGCCGATGAATGATAGTCGAGGCGTTTTTGTCGATAGAATGTGTGTTTGCGGCGGCGGCGGCGAAAGCCTCACCGTTTGATACAGTTTTTAGAGACCACAGTCCAAGAGACCACAGTCGCCTGTGTTCTGGCCGGCCGCCGGCCTGACCATAGCCGGCCGCGGTGCCGGGCGGGCGTCGCACAACCTCGACGGACTGGCGGCGACCGCCGACTGCCGCCGATTGCACGCCGCCGACTTATATAGCCTTGCTGCCAACTGATGCCGGCCGGCGATCTATTCTCTGATTGGTCGACACATAAGCAGTTCCTAACGTCGACCGCCAGGGCGGCGCCAGGCGGTGGGGCCGGTGGCGGCAGCGGGCCGAGGAAACAGTGGTTTGCAGCGGGCAGCGTGTTTTCAGTGTCAGTTGTTGGCATTAAAGACTTCATGTTTGTATGTATGCATACATTTTGGGTGGGTATTAGATGATGTTTCGTGTGCTTTCCAGCCATGTAATTTGTATTGCTTAGCTCAGTTTGTTTGTTGACGGTACGGCGGTTTGCAAAATTGACGGTTGAAAAAACTGTCAATGGGTATGTTACAGGCGAATTTTAAAAGTGAAATATTGCTTTAGAACGTGAATTTGTACATGCAGTTAAGAGACGGTGCATAGTCCTATACATTGGCAAAGTTTCATCGCTTCACGTCCCATTGGTTTCGATCACTGATTTGAATCGTGAAAGACTTGATAAAAGCCTAAATTGCAGCTTTTTAGCGATTACCTTTGCACATGCAACGCGCCGCAGATGGACCGACAGTGCATATTGTGTGCCGCTTCTTCCTCTGCACATCTGTGTTTTCGGCTTGTCGGTGCGACTTCGCCGAAATATCAGCCAGGTATGCAACAATGTTTGGTCGATAATTTCGTGCACGGCGTTTTCGCTAAAATAGTGTATTGTCAATGGAGGAATCGGCCGTTTTTGCACGCAACGCCTCGCACAAACGACGCCACCGACAATGATGGGACTAAAAGTTTCAGAATCCGATGCTCCAGTCGAGTGGATTGGTTTTTGTCCCGACGCTGCAAGGGCTTTAGTCCCTGAGCTATTCAGCGCCAACCAACAGACACAAAGTGAGGCTGAAGCTTTCTCATAGGCCTTAGTGTTGAAGCGCTCGGACAATTGGCTAAGCCTGAAGCGTCCGACAATTCCCTAAGCCTGAAGCGTCCGACAATTGGCTAAGCCTGAAGCGTCCGACAATAGCCCAAGCCTGAGCGCGTAGACGTTGCTCCTTTTATAATAAAGGACTAGATGGGTGTAATGTATATGGCCTGCCATTTATATGGCCTGTAATTTATATAGCCAGCCATTGGTGTGTAGCAGGGTTGTGCTCGGCTCATATTTTTTTTTTTTAGACTGATTCGACTCTGACTCATTTACGAGGGGACTCTGACTCAACTCTGACTCAAGCGGGGATTTTGTTTTGTTTAGTCGACTCAACTTTGACTCATGTGAAAATTGCTTGAGTCGACTCATTTTTGTCCTCAAGTTCAACTAACTTAACGACTTTGATTCAAATGTATTTGACTTGCAAAAACTCATTAGAATATTATATCATATATGTAAACACTTTTATTTTGATTTACTCTGGATCAAGGCACATGAATGAATATTGCATTATCATAAATATCTACTGCATTGTAAGCTATATTCAAATATATATATATGTTCCTAATAACTATAATAATAATAATAATTATTATTATTTTTATTATTATTATTTCGCACCAGCACAGGTACGTATCTTTACTTTACCACTATTGTTAATTGCTATGGATTTTAATGGTCCTATATGATAATGCAAATATGAAATAAGTGAGGCTTATTTGAAGTTGGTTCTTGAGCTGGACTGAAAAGTAAAACAGGTGTTAATTAAAATTGAGTTGCTAAACCAATCAACAAGGTCAATAGTCAATACTGATAGCAGTCTAGCAGGTTGTAAAACACTAACCGGTGTCCTGTATTCATGAATACTGAATAGGTACTTACGGTTACGAGTTAAAGTAATGATTGCTGGCCTTTTGTTACTTACACAATTTTGCTCAGTCAGATACACTAGACTGCAGAGTGCAGTAGGAGCACTGCATTTATAACACATCAGTCAATATGTCCGCCCCTGTAGCTCAGTTGGGAGAGCGCTGGACTTCTGACCTCACCCGGTAGTGGTAGCCCGGGTTCGATTCGCTTCGGCGCTCGCTATTTGCCCCTGACTGGGGTGGCCGGTGGCAGCGGTCGCACTCAAGGTTAGGTGACGACAGAGGGCGGGGCGGACCGTGTCCAGGTATGTCGGGCACGTAAAACTTTCGCTTCTAAATTCTGCCGGACGCCAGGAATTGCTTAATCGAGTGGTGGGGTCAGGGCCTGCGCGACAAGCTATGCTTAGCGCGGGCCTGACCTCGGAAATCCATCAATTAAAAAGCATTCGGACTAAATATTTAAAAAAAACACTATGACTATGATACTATGATACGATATTGATATCCTTCTCATTAGTATAATTCAATTAAACCACACCATCCACCAGCGTTTCACAAGGGCCACACAATGCCACACAGACATGCAACTCCCACAGTCAACCCCAACCACATTTTTTATATATAAATAATTTGTAGCGTTCAACTTCAATACCATTCAACACATATTCCAAACTGTTGTGACCAATCAATGGAATGTTTTGATTGGCTGAAAGCCTGACAATGATAAACCATCTGTTAGAAAAAGAAAGGTATATAGGAGCTAGCGGTTCAGTCACTAGCAGTATGCAATTATGTTGAGCTAAAGCTGGCTAATACATAACTATGAACTGGTTAGTGGTTACATTGATATAAAATAAATTTGTAGAATCGCTAAGATACAGCTCACTGTAGACACTGTGATGCAGCGTTGCCATTCCACATGTCCGATCAGGATAGGATTGATTGTAGCCAATGACGTCCAAATATGAGATGAATATGACTAGATCTGATACAAGCTGCGTTCACTTCAAAATCCTGACTGGCTGCGCCGTTTAAGACTGGGATGTTTGCGGCATCCGGTTTCTGGTAAAGCACCACTAAATGTCTAAGGATTTCACTACTGATTGGCTAAGCCAAGAATATTAATCATCGTAATGCCGTTAGGGCATTCCTAACATTAATAATTAACATATAATTATGAACGTCACCTCAGACCTCATTGTATCCAAAAATAATATTGATGAAGCTTGCCATTGCCAAGCTCATCAGACTTGCCGCTATACTATTACTAAGTACTGGAAAGGTAATCGCTCAGAGGTCCAGGCGTTTTACCCCTTAACCCTATTTGTAACAGGCTCCTGGCTACCCCTATTTGTAACAGGGGGGGGGGGCGGATCCCCCCCGGAAATCTCGAGATATAACCGTCCGATTTTTACAAATGGAACGGCGTTTGGTTCCCCTCAACACGATCTACATTTCTAAATAATAATACAAACCTACATTTTTGATAGGGGGGCAACAGGGGGCAAAAACTACAAATTTCAGTGGTATTTGTGATCCAACACAGCTGTCAGTTTAACAACCGATTTTAACACAACCAATGGGAATCGATAGAGATTGAATTGGAAATTGATATCTGGCGGTGGCGGTGCGGTGCGGTGGCGTGTGCAGGTCACTCAATATGGGGGTGAAGTAAATGCGTAATAAAACCTTTGTTTTTTTAATAAATAAAATGGTATGTTATTGTGACATTAGACAAAACAGCTATAAATCATGTCCAATGGACACTCGTCCTTTTGGCCATCACATCATGTCAAAAGTGGCAGTAAACTTTAATGTCTTTTTGAGAAGTTTACTCATTTTCACAGAAGAAAGGTATTCTTCCATAACCAGTAGACGATTTTGTATTATTGTAGATATCAACGGCTGTATTACTTGTCTTTGCGTTTGGGAAAAATGCAAAAAATTACCCACAACACAGTCTGAAAAAGGCAGCGCGAAAATAGTGAAAACAAATACAAGGGTTAACATAATTTGGCATGACAATCAAACGAATGGATGCAAATACTCGAAACTTTCCGAAAATGTAGTGATTGCTTTATTTAGTGACAATTATTTTCCTTTGCCGTTTATTAATTTCCGTCATTGAAATTAAGATTCAACAGGGTGTCAATCTGTCAATCGACCTCGTTTTCGCCTCACTTTTTACGAGGCTACTAAATTATGACACGTATACCATCAGGCCTAAAAACATGATTTCATGAGGCAGATACCAGAATACTGTGAACATTTCCCGCAATATTGTGTACTGTGTTACTGGTAACTACATTTTCGCTGAAAAGCCAGGAATTTGAATGCAATTTAATTCATCTTTTAGTTCTGAGATGATAATAGTCTAGCTGCATGGGCATATGCCATTCATTTAATTTTTGCGAGGCTAAAACGCGACTTTGGCCATTTCCAGTGAGATGAAAAATAATTCACCTAGGTGTCATTTTCCACTCAAAAACACTTTTTTCCGAACACTGGTGCTGGGTGAGCCTGCGGACCTCACCCCTTTATTCCGCACCTACGCTGATGCGCGGCCCTGTGAGCGTGTCACGCGACAGGACCAGTACCTGCGCCCGCCTGCCATGAGACCGGCGGCCGGACAGCGTTCGTTTTCGTACCGTGCGACATCGCTGCTGAACGCGTTGCCTGACGATGTGAGGGGGCTGCAACCGACACGTTTGAAACGGGCGGCCCGATCTTTCTGTCGGCAATAAGTGACAGCGTGTGTGTGTGTGTGTGTGTGTGTGTGTGTGTGTGTGTGTGTGTGTGTGTGTGTGTGTGTGTGTGTGTGTGTGTGTGTGTGTGTGTGTCTGTGTGTGTGTGTGTGTGTGTGTGTGTGTGTGTGTGTGTCTGTGTGTGTGTGTGTGTGTGTGTGTGTGTGTGTGTGTGTGTGTGTGTGTGTGTGTGTGTCTGTGTGTCTGTGTGTCTGTGTGTCTGTGTGTCTGTGTGTCTGTGTGTCTGTGTGTCTGTGTGTCTGTGTGTCTGTGTGTCTGTGTGTCTGTGTGTCTGTGTGTCTCCACCCTCATCAACATCATACCATCAAGACCTCACTCACTCACCTCGCTGGGAACGGGTCCCTGTACAGGGACCGGTAGGCGTACGCCTACCAATCAACGTACGTTGATTAGTTCCCAGCGAGGTGAGTGAGTGAGGTCTTGATGGTATGATGTTGATGAGGGTGGATAACTGGGATTTATTCCTTGGTGAGGGGATGATGGGATGTGCAAGTGGTTTTTTGCTGAGGTCCGGAAACTTCTCCCTTACCCTCACTCCTCCCATCAACAGACAAATGTTCCTTCAGCATTTATTCAATGATAGCAGGCATATGTTTGACGTCATAGTTGGCAATGGTTGGTTGTGCAGCACGAGGTAGGTCATAGAGGTCCACAGCAGGACCAGAGATTCCATGGGCACGGGCACGCATCTGCACCGACAGGGTAGTGGTAAGTACAAATTCGATGTGCGTCTTCACAGATGGATCTATCTGACGCGGACGGAGATAAATCGCAGCCAAGGCATGCTCACGTTTGGGCCAGTTCACACGAGGGTAGTCTACATTCATGGGCGGTTGATAGTTGGTGTTGTTGAAGGGGAAGATGGCGTTCTCCGCGTTGGTGGATTTGTACCACACAGTAGTATTAGGCGTGCAAGACCAGCCTTTGTGATCCTGAGACCCTAGCACAGTCCGGTTGCCAAACAGCTTGATCAACTTGTTCGTTCCTGTAGCCGTGACAGTAGACCACGTTGCACCACCCGGTAGATCACCTGCCACTTGCGAGCAGTCCCATGTAGGCAGAGTTTGTTCTTTCCCGAGATGAGCAAAGGTAGATTTAGTCGGGATACTTGACCCGGATATAGACCCGTTAGAATCATAATAACACTCTAGCTCGGCACTTTGGTTGGCAGTGATCTGAGTTATAGTAGTACCAGACACGGTACTTTCCACTTTGTCTGTTCCACGGATTTCCCCAATAGACATAGAGGCAGATAGGTATCGTATTCCGTTATCAAACATAGCTTTGTGGTCATCCATAGGCCATGTAGTACCATATCGAGTAACCTCGATTTCCCGAATAATCTTGGTATATTTGTAAGCCCACTCGTAGAAGCGAATGAAAAGTAGAGGCAGCACATACATAGTAGTGTCCGTGGCACACGGAGCAAGCTTGATGATATGCCTCGTACTAGTAGTAAACACGCGACCACTGTCC
>JAXIVJ010011682.1:5000-10000 GCA_036785665.1 Chirona hameri | reverse complement strand
ATCCGTCCCAGGGCAACCGACAGCTCCGGCAACGTAGCAGGAGCCACCCGGAACGCGCTCGCACACACTCGGGGAGGGCGCGGCCCAAAAGTCGCGGCCGCAGCCAGTGACTCGGCCACAGCGGGGCCGACCGAGGCGAAATGGGCATTGAGCCTGTCTGCCCACTCGCGTGTCCCCTCTGCGGGGTCCGCTGCGGTGCGAGTCGGCTTCTTGCCCGCCATGATGTACCGCCGAATGTTAGGCCAGGTTGCTTGTCGGCTGTTCTTGAACGTCGTCTTGAATATGATGAGCAAGCACTGTACTGAGCGCTTTTTACGGCGTTTCTGCAGGACCGGTACCTCTCACGTGAGTCTTCACATGGATTCACATCCCTGTCAGTGCGTGCGAGATCCCTTTCTTTCATCTTATCTCCAAGGTCATCGCTTTCGGAGAGCCAGGGGCACGGTGGGTGACGGACTCGGATGCGTGTGAGCGGCATGTGCTTGTCAATGTTGCGGTTCCATACGGCGAGAAACTTGTCGAGCTTTTCATCTGGGCACGTAGAGTTATATACAGGAGTCCAGTCATCTATGAGCATATCCAGCCTGAGTGCATCCGGACAGAGTTGCCTGGTTGCCCAGACGGTTATCTCAGTGGGCCGTCTTCGTACACCTGACCCTTGACCTGCGCAGTGATCATATCGTGATCGCTGATATCGCATGTGATCACCTTCGCGTCGCTTGTCAGGTCCGGGGTGTTGGTAATCAGGTGGTCCAGTAGAGTCGGGGTCGGGCTGGGATGTGTCGGCGTGTTTATCAACTGCGACAGGCTGTACTCCGTCAGCATCTGCTGGTAAGCTGACACACCCGGTTTGTTGGTGCTCATCAGGGCAAAGTTCGTGTCTCCAAGCAGGTAGGAGGGTTTGTTTTTGGCGAGCACCTGTGTGAGCTGGTGGCTCAGGTCCTGCAGTGACGGTGAGACTGTGGCGCTGGGTGGTCGGTATACGACTCCGACTATGATCGGTCGGCGGCTCACGACCTGTACCCACAAACACTCAAGGTCAGAGTCAGTGGATTTGATCGAGAGCCTCTCGACAGCGAGGGAGTCTCGGAACAGGATGCAGACTCCTCCACCCTTTCGGACGGGCACCCGGTTTGGTCTTCTCCTGTCTCTCCTTATTGAATGCCCGGGGAAGATGAGAAAGCTGTCACTTATGTCAGATGTCAGCCATCTCTCCCCCACGCACAGAATGTCGATCTGGTGCGTCGCCAGCAGATCCCTCACATTGTCCAGGGATGGCATGATAGATCTCACGTTTAGATGACTTATAGTGAGAACGCCGTTTCTGTCATCGGTGGTGTTGCACGAGTTAGTTTGCCGCAGAGTCAGCCGGGGCGGCTCCACCAGGCAGCGGGTCACGCAGCCGATCCCCGGTGCATATGTGGCCCGGTCCGTGGACGGTCCCGTCCCGGCCGAGCTCGGCCGGTACCCCACCTGCACTTGAATGGCCTGGCTCTCGGTCCGGGCGGCGCTCGGACCCTGTGCCGGGGCTGGCTCCGCACGGCCGGTCGCTGGTGCGTCGGATCGGACCGAGCGGTCGCCCCGTCGGTGGTCCGTCTCATGTGTCGGTTAGCGATCTACACGACGGGGCGAGAAGACGTATAATTGATGTAGGAGAAGGTACCTGAAGTGAAGTTTCACGTCGATAGCACTATTACTTGGTGAGCTATTGCGAAGGTTCGTTAGGGGGCGAAAAACGCCCCCCCCCCCGCCAATGGCGGGTTAACGTAATTCTGGCCGCTCGCAGGGGATAGGGTTAAACAATGCTAAGGTTGTTCTGGTTGTTTGTATCATGCCTATCCTTTTTGCAGGCGAGAAGATCGAGACCCTACAGATGGGTTGCGTCTCTGCTCTTATCATTTATATAATGGCTTGTGCCAGCCATCGGCAATCCTCACCTGATAGCTCTCGCACAGAGGCTTCTTTCGCAAAAATGTATGGGAAATCGGTACAGTTTACAACTGCCGCTATCACCGTGACGACGATTGCACCCGGGTGCAAAACAACCAGTCATCCTCAGAACAATGAGAACAAAAGCTAGGGAACTATATCTCAAGTAAGCAAGTTAAAGAGGCCGCTGCATCAGTGTTGATATTCACCGTTATCCTATCGGTTCACCACTAAATAGTTCTATTTATCATAATTTGTTGATGAGAAATGGCGGCATTTATTGTAGCTGAGGCGTCAGTTTACTAGACAAACCCGGGCCACCAATCAGAGCGCTGTTCGGACACACGCTAGTAGCGCTAGTGGCGCTTTTGTTCTCCATGGCAACCAGGCGTCAGCCAATGAAAAGCCAGAAAGGGAATACGTTCTGGCTTTTCATTGGCTGACGCCTGGTTGCCATGGAGAACGAAAGCGCTACTAGCGCTACTAGTGCTACTAACGTGCGTCCGAACAGCGCTCTGATTGTTCCATTTGGTCACATGACCACCCACCTGATTTGTACTATATGCCGCAAATTCCAGCCAGGTTTTTATCACACACACACTGTTTGCACGTGGTCTGATACAAATAGATTTGCCCTAGGGCATTTGTCTATTACTGCTACCACACCTTTCGTGCCAATGTATTTTGATATCCCCGGCATATGGTAAGACGGGTATTTGCGCGCCTTTTCTACTCATTTACTGCTCAATAGTGGGAAGGCCTCAGCTTCCGATTTCGAGTCTAATGGCACGAGCTTTTCTGTCTCTTTCCAACTTCCCACGTCATTGCACACTTAATTAGCATAATATATGTAAGTAACACGAATTATCACAACACTTCAGAACAAAATACATGTTCGCTGGTCAATTTAAAGCACCCACATAGAGAAGCGCCTCCCACCCAGCAGAGTCATGTCATGGGATGCTAAGCCATAATCGTGAACATGAGAAAAACATGGCGTGTGTCGCCGAACGCTAACACTAAGAATCACCAACCTACGTTAAATGATGCCACTAACGTCTATCGGTTCACCAACCTACGTTAATGATGCCACTAACGTCTATCGGTTCACCAAACTACGTTAAATGATGCCACTGATGTCTATCGGTTCTGTTGATATGAATGCGACAAATTAAAAGGCTTATAAAATTGTCGTATAATTTCGATTAGCTTTTCCTATACGATAACCTTTTACTATACATTTGACTATACGACTTATATAAACACACAAACTTCATAAGTTTTCGGATTACTGACACTGACAATGCACACCTGAGCCGACCACAAATGAACCGGTAACTGAATATCTACCGCTTTTTACTTTCCGGATACTAGCATGGGTGCGCTTCCCAGGGTTCGGTGCTCCCCGCCTTTAACCCCCACACTGGTTCGACCCTTGGCGCCCAGATCCTTATGATTGGGCTCTAAGATTGTTTTAAATTATTTCCGTTTCACCCCTGGCTAAGTTCAACATGTCCGGCTGAGAATTGTCCTATTCCACCATGATGTGCCGTTGTGACCCATGTAGTCGGTGCACCCGTAAACCTCCAATTATCACCATCATCATCATCATCATCATCATCATCATCACCATCGCCGGATTAGTGGTTACAGTATTAGCTTGTCATGATACATCACCAGTCCGACAGCCTGTCTGGTGTGCCGCATTCGATGGTCTGCTGCCTGCCGCAGCTGCTGACACATGCTGCTGTCTGCCGCAGCTGCTCGACCTGCCCGGTATTATCGAGGGCGCCAGGACGGTAAGGGCCGCGGTCGGCAGGTGATCGCCGTGGCCCGCACCTGCTCCCTCATCTTCATCGTGCTCGACTGCCTCAAGCCGCTGCAACACAAGAACCTGCCTTGAACACGAGTGGAAGGGTTCGGCATCCGACTCAACAAGAGCCGCCCAAATCATTTTCAGGAAAAAGGAGAAGGGCGGACTCAATTTCCAGACTATGGTGTGTGTGTGGGCGTGGGCGTGGGCGTGGGCGTGGGCGTGGGCGTGGGCGTGGGTGTGGGTGTGGGTGTGGGTGTGTGGGTGTGTGGGTGTGTACATAGGTGCGTGTGTGTATGTGTACGTGGTTGCGCGTACGCGTATGCGTATGCGTGATGAGGGTAGCCTCAACTTTCAAGTCATGGTATGGGAGGAGGATAGCCTCAATTTTCAGGTCATGATGCATATGCGTGCGGGAGCAGGGTAATGTTAGCCCTAACTTATAATGACCGTACACGTGCGTCATCCTCATGCCAGGTACCTCAATCGGAGCTGGACTTGGACCTGGTCAAGTCGATTCTGAGCGAGTACAAGATCCACAACGCCGACATCACCCTGCGCTGCGACGCCACAACTGACGACCTGATCGACATCATCGAGGGCAACCGCGTCTACGTCCCTTGCATCTACCTGCTCAACAAGATCGGTACGTCCACAAGTGCTCTTCTGCGTGCGTGGCACGTCTCCACTCTGTGTCTGCCTGCTCATCAGGTTGCTGGGTCTGCCCTTGGTGACCGTTGTCCCTTCGTTAAACACCCGCACTGGAGAGGGGTATGCCACTAACGGGCACTGAGGAAGGAGGGGGGGGGGGTATTTGGTGTCCCCCCCCTGAAATCTCTGAAAGTATGAGAGCTAAAGCGATCAAACTTACAGGATAGGTAGCTGCTATGACGATCTACATCTTCTGAAATTTGAGTGACACTAGTCAATATCTTAAAGGTGAAATGAGGTCACGGGGTCAAGCTAGGCATTTTGTAATTTGACCTCCGTGACGTCATAGGTCACCATAATGGGGTCAATGAGATGTTTCTGATATCAGGCTACCCAGAGATGCTGAATGGCGTTTGAATCATCCCGATCCGACTGTTGGTGCCTGAGATATCGCTTCGCCGACCGCGATTCTCGTGCCATCTTCGATGTCAAATTCATATAACTCAAAATGTACCGACCGATTTTGTTTTGTGTCAAAACTATCCGCTATTGTGTTGGCTTAAATGTCACGAAGTACCAGTGGCCTGCCTCTTTTCGTTTACAGTTA
>JAXIVJ010011681.1:0-42809 GCA_036785665.1 Chirona hameri | reverse complement strand
TTATTTATCTGTTGTCTCTGTTGTTTGTCTGTTATGTCTCTGTTGTTTATCTGTGGTGTCGACATATGACAGGTTATGCCTCTGTTGTATCTGTGGTGTCGACATCTGACAGATTATGTCTCTGTTGCAGGCGACATCTGACAGGTTATGTGTCTGTTGCAGGCGACATCTGACAGGTTATGTCTCTGTTGCAGGCGACATCTGACAGGTTATGTCTCTGTTGCAGGCGACATCTGACAGGTTATGTCTCTGTTGCAGGCGATATCTGACAGGTTATGTCTCTGTTGCAGGCGACATCTGACAGGTTATGTCTCTGTTGCAGGTCGAGATGGCGGACACGAGTAACAGCAAGCGCCAGGGAACTAGGTAAGTTCATGGTCTCACCGGACCGGCGGCACATGTGGCCTCGTCTCAGCGCTCTCAGTGGAGAGAATGTAATGCATTGGTCCCCCTGCTTCGAGGTCTTAAAATGTGGTGCCTCGCCAACATGTGGAAGCACTTGAGGTGCATGTCAGTGTGACTAGTAGCCTTATAGCGAGCACGCGAACTGGCTTAGCGTTCGCCGAACCGGTCTATTCCAAACACCAAAGTTCCCTCGCCGGTAGCAACTCGGTGCTGCTGTGTGCGAAATCCGGGAAAAGAGATGTCGCTGAAGGTTTTTTTTCTCCGGTCGGTAATGGGCGGCCTGCGTGGGCGGGAGATGGGTATTCGCTGTCGCTGTTGGCGTCACTGTTGACCTGCGCTGTTGCGGCTCAACACTCCGCCCGAGTGCCACTGTTGCGGCTCAACATTCCGCCCGAGTGCCACTGTTGCGGCTCAACACTCCGCCCGAGTGCCACTGTTGCGGCTCAACACTCCGCCCGAGTGCCACTGTTGCGGCTCAACACTCCGCCCGAGTGCCACTGTTGCGGCTCAACACTCCGCCCGAGTGCCACTGTTGCGGCTCAACACTCCGCCCGAGTGCCACTGTTGCGGCTCAACATTCCGCCCGAGTGCCACTGTTGCGGCTCAACATTCCGCCCGAGTGCCACTGTTGCGGCAGCGTGACGTGCTTGTCTTCTGCTCCGACTCCGAGCCGACACTCCGCCACTCTGGTTTCGCCCTGGTTGACCGAGTCGCTCTGGTTGACCGAGCCGCCCTGGTTTCGCTCTGGTTGACCGAGTCGCCCTGGTTTCGCTCTGGTTGACCGAGTCGCCCTGGTTTCGCTCTGGTTGACCGAGCCGCCCTGGTTTCGCTCTGGTTGACCGAGTCGCCCTGGTTTTGCTCTGGTTGACCGAGCCGCCCTGGTTTCGCTCTGGTTGACCGAGTCGCTCTGGTTTCTCTCTGGTTGACCGAGTCGCTCTGGTTTCGCTCTGGTTGACCGAGCCGCCCTGGTTTCGCTCTGGTTGACCGAGTCGCCCTGGTTTCGCTCTGGTTGACCGAGTCGCTCTGGTTTCGCTCTGGTTGACCGAGTCGCCCTGGTTTCGCTCTGGTTGACCGAGTCGCCCTGGTTTCGCTCTGGTTGACCTAGTCGCCCTGGTTTCGCTCTGGTTGACCGAGTCGCCCTGGTTTCGCTCTGGTTGACCGAGTCGCCCTGGTTTCGCTCTGGTTGACCGAGTCGCACTGGTTTCGCTCTGGTTGACCGAGTCGCTCTGGTTTCGCTCTGGTTGACCGAGTCGCCCTGGTTTCGCTCTGGTTGACCGAGTCGCCCTGGTTTCGCTCTGGTTGACCGAGTCGCCTTGGTTTCGCTCTGGTTGACCGAGTCGCCCTGGTTTCGCTCTGGTTGACCGAGTCGCCCTGGTTTCGCTCTGGTTGACCGAGTCGCCCTGGTTTCGCTCTGGTTGACCGAGTCGTCCTGGTTGGCCTAGTCGCTCTGGTTTCGCTCTGGTTGACCGAGTCGCTCTGGTTGACCGAGTCGTCCTGGTTGACCGAGTCGTCCTGGTTGACCGAGTCGTCCTGGTTTCGCTCTGGTTGACCGAGTCGTCCTGGTTGACCTAGTCGCCCTGGTTTCGCTCTGGTTGACCTAGTCGCCCTGGTTTCGCTCTGGTTGACCTAGTCGCCCTGGTTTCGCTCTGGTTGACCGAGTCGCCCTGGTTTCGCTCTGGTTGACAGAGTCGCCCTGGTTTCGCTCTGGTTGACCGAGTCGCCCTGGTTTCGCTCTGGTTGACCGAGTCGTCCTGGTTTCGCTCTGGTTGACCGAGTCGTCCTGGTTTCGCTCTGGTTGACCGAGTCGTCCTGGTTTCGCTCTGGTTGACCGAGTCGTCCTGGTTGACCGAGTCGCCCTGGTTTCGCTCTGGTTGACCGAGTCGCCCTGGTTTCGCTCTGGTTGACCGAGTCGTCCTGGTTTCGCTCTGGTTGACCGAGTCGTCCTGGTTGGCCTAGTCGCTCTGGTTTCGCTCTGGTTGACCGAGTCGCCCTGGTTTCGCTCTGGTTGACCGAGTCGTCCTGGTTTCGCTCTGGTTGACCGAGTCGTCCTGGTTTCGCTCTGGTTGACCGAGTCGTCCTGGTTGACCGAGTCGCCCTGGTTTCGCTCTGGTTGACCGAGTCGCCCTGGTTTCGCTCTGGTTGACCGAGTCGTCCTGGTTTCGCTCTGGTTGACCGAGTCGTCCTGGTTGGCCTAGTCGCCCTGGTTTCGCTCTGGTTGACCGAGTCGCCCTGGTTTCGCTCTGGTTGACCGAGTCGCCCTGGTTTCGCTCTGGTTGACCGAGTCGCCCTGGTTTCGCTCTGGTTGACCGAGTCGCCCTGGTTTCGCTCTGGTTGACCGAGTCGTCCTGGTTTCGCTCTGGTTGACCGAGTCGTCCTGGTTGGCCTAGTCGCCCTGGTTTCGCTCTGGTTGACCGAGTCGCCCTGGTTTCGCTCTGGTTGACCGAGTCGCCCTGGTTTCGCTCTGGTTGACCGAGTCGTCCTGGTTTCGCTCTGGTTGACCGAGTCGTCCTGGTTGGCCTAGTCGCCCTGGTTTCGCTCTGGTTGGCCTAGTCGCCCTGGTTTCGCTCTGGTTGACCGAGTCGCCCTGGTTTCGCTCTGGTTGACCGAGTCGCCCTGGTTTCGCTCTGGTTGACCGAGTCGCCCTGGTTTCGCTCTGGTTGACCGAGTCGCCCTGGTTTCGCTCTGGTTGGCCTAGTCGCTCTGGTTTCGCTCTGGTTGACCGAGTCGTCCTGGTTTCGCTCTGGTTGACCGAGTCGTCCTGGTTGGCCTAGTCGCCCTGGTTTCGCTCTGGTTGGCCTAGTCGCCCTGGTTTCGCTCTGGTTGACCGAGTCGCCCTGGTTTCGCTCTGGTTGACCGAGTCGCCCTGGTTTCGCTCTGGTTGACCGAGTCGCTCTGGTTTCGCTCTGGTTGACCGAGTCGCCCTGGTTTCGCTCTGGTTGACCGAGTCGCTCTGGTTTCGCTCTGGTTGACCGAGTCGCTCTGGTTTCGCTCTGGTTGACCGAGTCGCCCTGGTTTCGCTCTGGTTGACCGAGTCGCCCTGGTTTCGCTCTGGTTGACCGAGTCGCCCTGGTTTCGCTCTGGTTGACCGAGTCGCCCTGGTTTCGCTCTGGTTGACCGAGTCGCCCTGGTTTCGCTCTGGTTGACCGAGTCGCTCTGGTTTCGCTCTGGTTGACCGAGTCGCCCTGGTTTCGCTCTGGTTGACCGAGTCGCCCTGGTTTCGCTCTGGTTGACCGAGTCGCCCTGGTTTCGCTCTGGTTGACCGAGTCGCCCTGGTTTCGCTCTGGTTGACCGAGTCGCCCTGGTTTCGCTCTGGTTGACCGAGTCGCCCTGGTTTCGCTCTGGTTGACCGAGTCGCCCTGGTTTCGCTCTGGTTGACCGAGTCGCCCTGGTTTCGCTCTGGTTGACCGAGTCGCCCTGGTTTCGCTCTGGTTGACCGAGTCGCCCTGGTTTCGCTCTGGTTGACCGAGTCGCCCTGGTTTCGCTCTGGTTGACCGAGTCGCCCTGGTTTCGCTCTGGTTGACCGAGTCGCCCTGGTTTCGCTCTGGTTGACCGAGTCGCCCTGGTTTCGCTCTGGTTGACCGAGTCGCCCTGGTTTCGCTCTGGTTGACCGAGTCGCCCTGGTTTCGCTCTGGTTGACCGAGTCGCCCTGGTTTCGCTCTGGCTCACATCACCCGACACTGGGTCAGACCGGCACGTCAGACCGGCACGGTTTGGGAACAAACCATGGCTCATGCAGGTGCGATTACGTCGTCTGGAAATTATGTGGTTTCCCGTTATATAGCCCAGGCTCCTAGGATTGCTTTGGAGCTGGGGTGCGGAGTGGAAAATTCTGACTAAAAATAAGCATAAAGAGTGGAAAGTTCAACCAAAAGCATATGTGTCAGACTTTATCACCCAATTACCTGCTCACCAAAATTAGTTATTACCAATGCCAATGATTACCTGTCTTTCCTTCCACAGGCTGTCCCTATCATTACATCCATAAATCAGTATCATATTTCCAATTATCCAATACATTGTAAAATAAGGAGTGGAAAATTCACACTTCGCTCTGGTTGACCGAGTCGCTCTGGTTTCGCTCTGGTTGACCGAGTCGCCCTGGTTTCGCTCTGGTTGACCGAGTCGCCCTGGTTTCGCTCTGGTTGACCGAGTCGCCCTGGTTTCGCTCTGGTTGACCGAGTCGCCCTGGTTTCGCTCTGGTTGACCGAGTCGTCCTGGTTGGCCTAGTCGCTCTGGTTTCGCTCTGGTTGACCGAGTCGCTCTGGTTGACCGAGCGACTAAAACGCGGGAAAAAGAGTGGAAAAATAGTATCCATAGGGTTTCGTTTTCCACCCAAATTTCCTGATGCTAGGACACCGATATAGCTGTATGTGGCGATCCCGCGTGGTTCAACCCCAGCCCCGCCCACCAAGTCCAAACGTGTCGCCCAACTCGGTCGTGCACCTGCCGTGTAGCAGGCTGAGTCGCGTGTTGTTTTCCGACAGTGGAATGGTTACATATATGCTACTTTGTAATAAGCGGCAAGCGTGGTTGACGAAATAGGCAGTGGGTTGTTACGCCCAGGTGGAAATCTATGTTTTAGTTTTACCGGTAATTTATTTTGCCTTTGAAAGTGAACAAACCAAAAAAGGACAAAATGAAAATGAGAAAATATTTATCCAGTGCTTGTGAAATTTCTGCATTCGAATCCTCGGCTCTCTAAGCAAATGTATCAACTGGTTTATGAATGAAATTGCTTTAACGCGTTTTTCTTCAGGCTGGATTTTTCCTAACCGTCATTGAGCCGAGTGGCTCTTGTGCTTTGAACGTCAAGATTGGTTCATTTGCGAAGTGGAATTGGGCTCTTCCACCACTGAGCAAGCTGTTATACTTCAGGAAATGAGCGAAACGACTATTTTCTGGTGCGGATCGAACTCGGTATTTTCCGTTTTGTCGTGTGTGGTGCAATGATGCACGTGCGTGTTGTGCCTGCACCACGTGTATAAATAATTGGGTTATTTCCGAGCGTGTCTTCGTTGTAAACGTCACATCTCCGGTCACACGGATTGAAACGAAAAAGATTGAAATTGAAATTATGTTTCACGGCACTCGCTGATCTCATGCAGTGCAAGCTAATTATACAGGGTCTTTCTCTAGAACTCTACTTTTTAATTTGCTCGTTAAGGACATGCACAATGAATTCTTATAGGTACAATTGGTATCATCTGGTCGAGTACACCTGGACATTTTGGTATTTATTCATTTTAAACATCGTCTGTCGCATGCGAACATGTTTTTAAAAACTTTCCTATCCAATGTCAAACTTGACTGCATGATTTCACGGCAAAAATCGTCTGGGAAAGATGTGCCCAGGATAGGCACATTCGCACGTGAATTATGATGTAGTGGCACGTGCATGACGTATTTTTATTCTGGTATGCAAATTTTGCGGGAAAATCAGCAATCTCAAAACAGCTCCAGCCACTATTGCGATGCAGCGGGGCGCGGGGTTGAGGCATCAAAAGAAAGTCGTGCCAGCTGATGTTTGGTCCTCCGATTCCGGAGATACCGAATAGCAAAGAATTAACAGGAACCTCAATGTATAAGTGCATTGCCGCCTCATCCAATTACAACAGCGTCAGCTGCGGGTTTGGTTAACTCTACTGACAGGAAGTTAACAGGAACCTTAATGTATAAGTACATTGCCGCCTCATCTAATTGCAATAGCGTCAGCTGCGCTGGGTTGGTCACATGTGGTTAACAGGAACCTTAATGTATAAGGGCATTGCTGCCTCATCTAATTACCGCAAACATGAATTTCTTATTGGATGCTTATCCAAATTTCAAAATTGTTGAACATGTTTTATAATTAAATTGATTACCAATGGTATATAATGCTTATGCAAAATATGTCTGGTTTAGGAGAAAAAATGTACTTAGTTGTCAAACCATGCACCCATTGCCCCTGTGTTGAAGCGGCAAACCCGCGCTACCTAGTTATTAAGTTACCTTGATTGCGATGGCTCCGTTCTTCCCTCGCCGTGCTCAGCGTAACAAATTCCCCATTCACAAAAGAGCAACAAGAACCGTGGGTAATCCTCGAGTATGGCGCATTGAGGAACTGTCTGGCGATAAGGAGGAAGTTCCGTCAGCATTTCAGTGTGAACCCCAGAGAGATTTCCAACATCAACGCCTTCATGAGACTGGCCGACAGATTTGTTGAGACCAAGAGGCAGACGAGGCATCGGGCGCGCAGCGGTGGGCGGCCTCCGTCCTCAGACGAGCTGGTTCAGCGAGTGAAGGATTTCCTTCTCCCCTATTACCGGCAGAAGAGAACGGTCTCCGTAACCACTTTGGCCTCATCCCTCAGCATCTCTTTCTCGCTGACATGGAAGATCGCTCGGAAGAAACTGGGGTGGTACCCGTACAAGTCGCGAACCGTTGTTCCTCTCAGCCTGGCACACAAGGCGGCGCGGATCGCCTTCTGCGAGTGGCTCCTCGTGCAGCCCGACGGGTTTGAGGGTCTCTTTCTCGCTGACATGGAAGATCGCTCGGAAGAAACTGGGGTGGTACCCGTACAAGTCGCGAACCGTTGTTCCTCTCAGCCTGGCACACAAGGCGGCGCGGGTCGCCTTCTGCGAGTGGCTCCTCGTGCAGCCCGACGGGTTTGAGGGTCACGTTATCTGGAGTGACGAAGTAGTTCTGGCTGAAACAATCTCCGAACAAGCAGAAGAGATACTGGGGTCCCTGTGATCCCGAGGTGGAGGTTGAGTGCCGGGAGCAGGGCGGCCAGAAGGTGATGTGCTGGGCTGGCGTCATCGACGGCCAGATCATCATCCACTGTTCGGCCCGGCCGTGTCGGTGGATGGTCAGACGTACCTGGACATGCTGAAAGCTGTGATGTGGCTTCGAGTGAGAGCAGTCGCAAGCAGAAGGGGCTACTGGTTTCAGCAAGACGGCGCGACAGTCCACACCACGGTAGCCGCAAGAGGTTGGCTGCAGGACAAGTTCGGCGATCGGACCATCAGTCGCCTCACTGCCCACTCCTGGCCTGCCAAGAGTCCCGACCTCTCGCCCTTGGACTACTGGTTCTGGGACGTCGCTATGGCCGACCTACGGAAAGTGCCTCCAACATCACTGAGGGACCTGAAGGCGACGGTGGAGGCCCTTGCTGAGCCAATCGAGTAGGAAGAAGTGAGCCGAGCTGTGCGGCACCTGTGCTGCCAGGCAAAGGCCTGTGTGCACCTGCAGGGGGCTCCCTTCGAATATCAGCTGGCCAAGCTGAGGAAGCAGTTCGGTGGAACTAAATGAGTAAAGAACCACCAACAATGAACTTTCACGAGTACAATAACAAAATACAGTCCTCGTGTGTACAACAGTGCGTTTAAGAAAGACGACATTGGCGCGCCTTACACCAAAATTATCCCTGCCAAATCCGACGAAATCGAGTTTGACATTGGATAGCAATGTTTCGAAAAACATTCGCATGCGGCAGACGACATTTAAAATGATCAAATACCAAAATGTCCAGTTGTACTTGACCAGATGATACCAATTTTACCTAAATTAATATATTCTACATGCCCTGAATGAGCAAATGATCAAATACAGTTCTAGAGAAAGACCCTGTAGTAACATGTATTATGTCGTGTGACACGATGTTGTGTGGTCGCACTCCAGACGGCGTAGTTCTGCCACGCGATGCGTTGTTGTCGGCTACGATGCCGTGTGGTCGCACTATAGACGGCATAGTGTTACAGCACCGTATCTTGCCTACCCGTATAATACTGCGTGGTGTCACACTCTGGACGGCGTAGTTACACCAAACGATACCGTGCCGCGCTTCTATCAACGATGAGCGCCGAGTTACGGCTGACGCCGCCACCTTACGACGGACGCCAGCGGCGTGTGTGATGACGCACTGCACGGGTCTGGCCTCCCCCCCCCCCCCCCCCCCTCCTCACCCGGGACCGTCTGAGTTTGGCTCTCATTTGATGTTCCGGCGCCGTTCGCCTGTGTTTTCCCCGATCTGACGCTTAGTCAGCGCTATATCCGATGTTACCATGCGTCTCCTGCACTGTAAACAGTGAGCCAATGGCCTTCTGCGAATCAATGCCCGTCCAAACACACGGCCCGAATACAGGAGCTGTCTTAACACTGCATGGGGTGAAAAGGACGGCTGCAGGGAACTCTGATCACGAACGTGTGGCGATGGGTGTTGCACAATGCACGCGTGCGGCGATTACACGCACGCGCAGGTGTGAGTACTTCGGATGAGTTGTGAGACTGACCTTGGCACTTATTAGCTCGCACGAGACGGTACCTTCTTTTGTGTCTCACATCACATTGCAAAGCTATTGAGTTAGAGAAAATGACGCGGAAATTAACCGCTGGTTTCGCGAAATAATGACGACACTTGCAAACAACATCTCAAACGCTTATGGAAACATTTGGGTTTTATGCAAACATTAAACAAAAGGTTCGTTTGTTGTTCGAGTCCTCAGTTGAATGTGTGCCTAAAAGGTTTGTTTATTTGTTGGGTACTTTCGGGAACTTGTGAAGGTAGTCTGTGACTTTAGGTAAGCAACTTGTGAAAGTGTGAAGGCATTGTGATATAGACTGACCACCCACGACAACGTAAGTGTTCCTTAACTGCAGCGTTAAATTATGCTTTTTAAGTGTCGTGTGTTTTCTGCGGTGTCTTGTGTGTCTTGCGGGTGGTCCAAGCCACAATGCGCAATCAAAGTTGCTGTCTGTTGTTGCTCCAGTAGTTCCCCGTGCGGCGGTGCACCGCCTGACCTCGTCAACAACCCGTCGTGGCTCTCAGCGCGCTGTGTCGCACAACCGTGGCTCGATTGTTCCTTCGCCGCCAGTCATGCCTTATAGGCCGGGGGACAATACAGCCCCTTTAGACCTCACCTTATGTCCACTCTCTGCTCGCCACCCCCCCCCCCCCCCACGCCCTGTCCGCTTGCAGCCATCCACCCGCCCGCTCTCTGGCCACCTTCGGCTTTCGGCAACTTTCTGCTCTTTTTGTGCGCCTTTCGTCTGCCCCTACTGGCCTCCATTAGCTTTGGATGATGAGCTTCCGATCGCGACGGATAGTGCCGGCTCCAGTGGCAATGGGCCGTGCCTTGTCGTTTTTTGTCGCCCACCGCCGGCCCCCGGTCATGGTGTACGGTACCAATGGCTAGTGACTGATGGTCGCTCCCCTACCGGTGGCGTCAGTGGCTCTGTCGTGGTCGCTTCCCTGCCGGTGGCTCTCGTGGTCGCTCCCCTGTCGGTGGCGTCAGTAGCTCTGTCGTGGTCGCCCCCTGTCGGTGGCGTCAGTGGCTCTGTCGTGGTCGCTCCCCTGTCGGTGGCTCTGTCGTGGTCGCTCCTCTGCCGGTGGCGTCGGTGGCTCTGTCGTGGTCGCTCCCCTGTCGGTGGCGTCAGTGGCTCTGTCGTGGTCGCTCCCCTGCCGGTGGCGTCAGTGGCTCTGTCGTGGTCGCTCCCCTGCCGGTGGCTCTGTCGTGGTCGCTCCCCTGTCGGTGGCGTCGGTGGCTCTGTCGTGGTCGCTCCCCTGCCGGTGGCTCTGTCGTGGTCGCTCCCCTGTCGGTGGCGTCGGTGGCTCTGTCGTGGTCGCTCCCCTGCCGGTGGCGTCAGTGGCTCTGTCGTGGTCGCTCCCCTGTCGGTGGCGTCAGTGGCTCTGTCGTGGTCGCTCCCCTGCCGGTGGCTCTGTCGTGGTCGCTCCCCTGTCGGTGGCGTCGGTGGCTCTGTCGTGGTCGCTCCCTGCCGGTGGCTCTGTCGTGGTCGCTCCCCTGTCGGTGGCGTCAGTGGCTCTGTCGTGGTCGCTCCCCTGCCGGTGGCTCTGTCGTGGTCGCTCCCCTGTCGGTGGCGTCAGTGGCTCTGTCGTGGTCGCTCCCCTGCCGGTGGCGTCAGTGGCTCTGTCGTGGTCGCTCCCCTGTCGGTGGCTCTGTCGTGTGGTCGCTCCCCTGCCGGTGGCGTCAGTGGCTCTGTCGTGGTCGCTCCCCTGTCGGTGGCTCTGTCGTGGTCGCTCCCCTGTCGGTGTCTCTGTCGTGGTCGCTCCCTGTCGGTGTCTCTGTCGTGGTCGCTCCCTTGTCGGTGGCTCTGTCGTGGTCGCTCCCCTTGTCGGTGGCTCTGTCGTGGTCGCTCCCTGTCGGTGGCTCTGTCGTGGTCGCTCCCCTGTCGGTGGCTCTGTCGTGGTCGCTCCCCTGTCGGTGGCTCTGTCGGGTCGCTCCCCTGTCGGTGGCTCTGTCGGGTAAGGACTAAAGACGTACAGTGGTGTGATGCAGGCCAGAATATGGATGGTACCCCATGCGGCGGCGCGGCGGCGGCTCAGGCCGTGTGGTTGTTGCCTATTGTCCGCGGAGTGCGGCGGCGGGACAGCGTGGTCCGGCGCTCTGGCGCCGTGTTGGATGTCTGGCGAGGATATAGTGAGGTGGTGGGGACGACACTCCAATGCCCTCCGGTCAGCCGGGATGTCCCTCCCAGACGGACGTGGTATGCGTCCTGCGATACTGTTCGACGTCCTGTTCCCTGCATCTGGGCTGACTGATGCCCGTTCTGTCTTACGCCCGTGCCCAGTACAGATCAGGACTCGGTAAACTGCCACGACGACTATGTCACGACCACTATACGATCACAATGTCACGACCACTATACGATGACTATGCCACGACCACTATACGACGGCTATGTCACGACCACTATACGACGACTATGTCACGACCACTATACGACGACTATGTCACGACCACTATACGACGACTATGTCACGACCACTATACGACGACTATGTCACGACCACTATACGACTATGTCACGACCACTATACGACGACTACGCCACGACCACTACGACGACTATGTCACGACCACTATACGACGACTATGTCACGACCACTATACGACGACTCTGTCACGACCACTATACGACGACTATGTCACGACCACTATACGACGACTATGTCACGACCACTATGTCACGACCACTATACGACGACTATGTCACGACCACTATACGACGACTATGACACGACCACTATACGACGACTATGTCACGACCACTATGTCACGACCACTATACGACCACTATATCACGACCACTATACGACCACTATGTCACGACCACTATACGACTATGCCACGACCACTATACGACGACTATGTCACGACCACTATACGACGACTATGTCACGACCACTATACGACGACTATGTCACGACCACTATACGACGACTATGCCTCGACGACTATGCTGGAGTGCACTAACGGAGTGCTCAGCCGACGAGAGCCTTGGTCACGGCATCACGGCATCACGGCAGCGAAGTGACGGGGGCAGCCAGCCTCCCGTAGTCCACCGCGACCCACCGCGGCCCGCCGAGGTCGAGGCCGTCGGTCGACAGACAGCGTCGTCGGGAGCGGGGGGGGGGGGGGGGGGGGGGGGAGAGGGAGGAGGAGGGGGGGGGGGGGGGGGGTGTCCGGTCGAAGCCGGATGTGGTCCGGGGCTGGCTGCTGCTGCTCGGCAGTGATGGACGGTGGACGGGGGCGGTGGTGATGACGGCGGTGCTATCTGCGGGTGTCTGGCCGCAACAGACACTCGTCACCCCCAGGGGGTGGAGTTACACCCCCCCCCCCCCCCACACACACACACACTGTACCGCAACCAACCGACGGCTGTGCTCGATCCGGCGTGCTCCAAATGACCTAAGCAGTCGGAACACCCACAAACTCAAATAATCATCGTCCGCTCGGTCCGGTATGATAGGCGGCTTGGTTTGCGAAGTAAACTCGAACCCGTAAAATGAAAGGCAACTGTAGGACCGCAGAAACCACAAATCCAAGGTTTTGGCCGAAAGTTCTTCTACACAAACCGTGTTGCTGTATAAAGCAAGAGTACCGATCGTGGTAGACCCGCTAGTTCATCTATGTGGACTTGGCTTGGGGGGGGGGGGGGGGGGGTGCGGGGTATTTCCCATCCCATCTCTGTGGTATATCCCAGCTGGGGGGCGGGGTATATCTCATCAGAAGCCGACACCACTTGGCTCGCCTCTGACCAGACTTGTGCCAGGATCCCGAAGTTGGATCTGGGATTCCAGTGGATCCCTCTGCGTAAAATGCATGATGATCTGGGATCCTCCTGGATCCCTCGGCGTAAATTATAATCCCACAGCATAACATATATCAGAATCTGAGATCTTTCTGGATCCCTCGGTTTATGTATTGTGCCGATCTGGTGTCCCATGCGGATCCCGGAACACAGGACACAGATATCCGGATCTCAGCTGGATTCCGGGATCCAGGCACATGTCTGTGCCTACCGTATTGCAAAATATTGATGTCGAATGCTCTGATGTCATCCCGGGAGTCGTTTCCCCCTCGTGGGTAAACCTTATTAGTAGTTAAAGGGATATTGCCACCTCCGGAGGATTTCTAAAAAGCAACTTAAATGAATGGTGGGGATCAACAATCATGTATGCTCAAGCTCAAACTTGCTCATGCAGCACCTAAAGCAGTGTATCGGCAAGGCATTTTGTATTTATTTCTGACTCCAAAACGTTGGTCCCAGCTGTGCTCAGTACTAGAATCATGATGGCCGCTCTCATCCAATTTGGCTGTGGTATTGGCGCCCGCCCAAAGTCGAAGCGTACGAATTCGCCGAGACTTGACCTTGAAAAGTCTATCTGTTATAAGGTATAGGTCACATAGCTCCTGCGGTCCCAAAGTCGAGCCATAGCAATTCTTGCTGTTGTATTATGAAAGAGGCTAAGGTTGTTGGAAATATAATTAACTGCCTACGCTTTTTAATTTTAAAGTGCACTGACTGAATGGTGATGTTGAGTTTGCAACATTCAAAAGAAAATAACAGTCCGCAAAGAAGTGATTCTAAATAGTGATATGGACACTCCAATTTTACGAATGCTTGGCAAGCATGAGCGGTGCAAATGTATTTTTTTGATCTAATGGGGGGAGTTTCGGGAACCATATTTTGCAGGTGAAATCGGACACGCTTAATCGACCGATACACACCAAAAACTCCATATTGGCCTGCGAGGTGGCAATGTCCCTTTAATGGAGATTGGTATGTAGTCCAGACTTGTACCTGGATCCCGAAGTTGGATCTGTGATCCCAGTGGATCCTTCGGCTTAAAATGCATGAAGATCTGGGATCCTCCTGGATCCCTCAGTGTAAATTGTAGATACCACGGCATAAAATATATCAGGATCTGGGATCTTTGCGGATCCCTCGGCTTATTGTGTGCCTGGACCTGGTGTCCCATGTGGATCCCGGGACACAGGCCACAGATATCCGTATCTCAGCTGGATCCCGAGATCCAGGCACATGTCTGCCTCTGACGACGGTCTCCTGTCGCGGCTCCCCACTCCCAGCTGCCATCAAACGACGACAAGACGGGCCACTCCCAGCTGCCATCAAACGACGCCAAGACGGGCCCGACCGGCTGCCATCAAACGACGCCAAGACGGGCCCGACCGGCTGCCATCAAACGACGCCAAGACGGGCCCGACCGGCTGCCATCAAACGACGCCAAGACGGGCCCGACCGGCTGCCATCAAACGACGCCAAGACGGGCCCGACCGGCTGCCATCAAACGACGCCAAGACGGGCCCGACCGGCTGCCATCAAACGACGCCAAGACAGGCCCGACCGGCTGCCATCAAACGACGCCAAGACGGGCCCGACCTGCTGCCATCAAACGACGCCAAGACGGGCCCGACCGGCTGCCATCAAACGACGCCAAGACGGGCCCGACCGGCTGCCATCAAACGACGCCAAGACGGGCCCGACCGGCTGCCATCAAACGACGCCAAGACGGGCCCGACCGGCTGCCATCAAACGACGCCAAGACGGGCCCGACCGGCTGCCATCAAACGACGCCAAGACGGGCCCGACCGGCTGCCATCAAACGACGCCAAGACGGGCCCGGCCGGCTGCCATCAAACGACACCAAGACGGTCCCGACCGGCTGCCATGAAACGACGCCAAGACGGGCCCGGCCGGCTGCCATCAAACGACGCCAAGACAGGCCCGACCGGCTGCCATCAAACGACGCCAAGACAGGCCCGACCGGCTGCCATCAAACGACGCCAAGACGGGCCCGACCGGCTGCCATCAAACGACGCCAAGACAGGCCCGACCGGCTGCCATCAAACGACGCCAAGATGGGCCCGACCGGCTGCCATCAAACGACGCCAAGACGGGCCTGACCGGCTGCCATCAAACGACGCCAAGACGGGCCCGACCGGCTGCCATCGAACGACGCCAAGACGGGCCCGACCGGCTGCCATCAAACGACGCCAAGACAGGCCCGACCGGCTGCCATCAAACGACGCCAAGACAGGCCCGACCGGCTGCCATCAAACGACGCCAAGACGGGCCGGACCGGCTGCCATCAAACGACGCCAAGACGGGCCCGGCCGGCTGCCATCAAACGACGCCAAGACAGGCCCGACCGGCTGCCATCAAACGACGCCAAGACGGGCCCGACCGGCTGCCATCAAACGACGCCAAGACGGGTCCGACCGGCTGCCATCAAACGACGCCAAGACGGGCCCGACCGGCTGCCATCAAACGACGCCAAGACGGGCCCGACCGGCTGCCATCAAACGACGCCAAGACGGGCCCGACCGGCTGCCATCAAACGACGCCAAGACAGGCCCGACCGGCTGCCATCAAACAACGCCAAGACAGGCCCGACCGGCTGCTATCAAACGACGCCAAGACGGGCCCGACCGGTTGCCATCAAACGACGCCAAGACAGGCCCGACCGGCTGCGTCCGAGTAGAGCAGTTAGTTAGCTGCCCGAACTTCGTCCTGGTGGGAGGAGGTCTTCGCGTCTGATGCAGGCGGTCACGTGACCGGACGATGTACTTCAGAACTCGCCCTCTCGCCTGTCGTCGAGAGTTCCACGGAAGTTTATATTTATATATTGTTTGCTGATTTATTTGAGTTTCCGGCGCGCTGCAATGGCTAGCAGGCTCTGCAACTCTATGTATTTAGTGTTTGTGGTAATTTTGAATACATTTATTGGAAAGGATGAAGAGTCAATAGCTTGAAAGGCTTTGGAATGATGCAAAGATTCGCCGATGGATAACAGAGAATTGGGTGGTAGCGAGAATGGAGAATTTTGTGATGGTATTAGACATGAAGACACTTCAGCTAGATCGGCCAGGTCTGACGACTAAAAGGTAGCAGGTGGAAATACAACAAAGCAAAACTTAGAAGAATCCCAAATAATGTAACGTTGATTGGCGTGGCGTTTCTTTATGTCCATTTTTTCACTGTCAATATCAGTGTTACTTCCAACCAGCGTTATATTTTATTTGGTGTGAAATTAGGCCTAATCAATGTGCAATTGCTCTATAACGGATATTTGTCATGCACATGTCCTCGTAAATATCGCATCGCTACTATTGTTAATGGCCGTTGTGTCTGCTGTCTGTTGTGTCTAATGTGTGTTGCAGGGTCCTAGGATTGCTTTGAAGACAGGGTATGGAGTGGGAAATTCAGCCAAAAATAAGCATTACGAGTGGAATATTCAGCCTAAAGAGACATATGATGAACTTGGCTTTGGCAAAACTGACCCATCATAATTGGTTGTTACAAATGACAATACTTTCCAGCCTGTGGAGGAAAACGGGTTAGTCTATGCTAAGGCTTCTAGTTATCAAATACATCTTAGTTTGGGGAGTTAAAAATTAACAGCAAAACTGGGAGAAAGAGTGGAAAAATATTATCCATAGGGTGTCATTTTCCACCCCAATTTTGCAATCCTAGGACACTGGTTTGTTGTCACAGTCCTCTCCACGCCTGGCTCCGCGCCGCCGGCGAGCAGAGAGTTTGCAATTCTAGGACACTGGTTTGTTGTAACAATCCTCTCCACGCCTGGCTCCGCGCCGCCGGCGAGCAGAGAGTTTGCAATCCTAGGACACTGGTTTGTTGTCACAGTCCTCTCCACGCCTGGCTCCGCGCCGCCGGCGAGCAGAGAGTTTGCAATCCTAGGACACTGGTTTGTTGTCACAGTCTTCTCCACGCCTGGCTCCGCGCCGCCGGCGAGCAGAGAGTTTGCAATCCTAGGACACTGGTTTGTTGTAACAGTCCTCTCCACGCCTGGCTCAGCGCCGCCGGCGAGCAGAGTTTGCAATCCTAGGACACTGGTTTGTTGTCACAGTCCTCTCCACGCCTGGCTCCGCGCCGCCGGCGAGCAGAGAGTTTGCAATCCTAGGACACTGGTTTGTTGTCAGTCCTCTCCACGCCTGGCTCCGCGCCGCCGGCGAGCAGAGAGTTTGCAATCCTAGGACACTGGTTTGTTGTCACAGTCCTCTCCACGCCTGGCTCCGCGCCGCCGGCGAGCAGAGAGTTTGCAATCCTAGGACGCTGGTTTGTTGTAACAATCCTCTCCACGCCTGGCTCCGCGCCGCCGAAGAGCAGAGAGCACTCCCCTCTCCCCGCCTCCGGCTATATATCACCCCGCTGGCACCGGAATCTGTGTTTTGGGTCCGACCGAGTGCCACTCTCTTGGCTCAAGGTCGCCCCAGGCGTGTCTCGTAGAAGACCAGTGGAACTTTGTCAAGGTTTTACTAGATCTGGGCAGCGGTGGTGATTGACATATTCTCAGGTCATGTCAGGCCAGCGTTGGATCACTGCTGGCCGCTGGGTTCCCTTTATCACATCTTGAGCCAGTCAGTCCAGCTCTGGGTCTCCAGGTCTCTTCTTGAACCCCAGGTCACCTCTAGAGTCCTTCGGGTAATCTCTGTGCCCTCTGGTCACTTCTGGTCCCTGTCCCAGCGTTACCTTTGGAGCCCCAGGTCACCTATGGATCTCCCAGGTCACCTCTTGGCACCTCGTGACATTACTGGCCTCCGGGGGCCCCAAATCAATCCTGGGACTCCAGGTCACCCCTGTACCTCCTGGGTCGCCCCTGAGGATCCTCTGACCACCCCAGACCCGATGTTGACGAGACGATCGATGGGGATTAGCGGGATTCGTAGTGGAATGAGTCGGCTTTGCAGCTGACTTTGATTAATCACCCCTCCTTGATAACTATCCCGATGGCAACCGGTTGGCCTGTGGGGGCCTTTCAGGGGCTGTCTCGGTGTTATTTTAAGGATATCGGAGAGATAAGGGTGAAGCGATTGTCCCAAGTGTTGGCTCATGGTGCAGGAGTGCAAGGCTTAAGCCATCGGTGTGTGTTTTCATTATGTATTTGCTCACACGAGTGGTTATTCGAGTGAACAGACGAGTGCTTATTGAGGAGTCGTGTGCTGACAAGTGCTTATTGAGGAGTCGTGTTAGCACTATAAAAAATGTATAAAGACGAGCACCTCTAGCTGATACGACTTCCGAGAATACTTCGGGAAATGTTCCTCTATATCTGCTTGTTATCTGGAGCAATATATTGCTTATAGCGACTCCCGTCATAGTCCATCTTCCATTAGTGTGTTCTGAATAAATAGGTGTTCCATAAACCTATCAGAGCCGACCGTATGACCTGTCGATATCAGAGCGCCCTTGTTGGCCCGCCGTGCCGTTAGATGCATTGTCTGAGGCGGGAGGGGTCCGACCCCCTGTCTGGCTGAGTTATAATGTCCGGAAGGTCGGGACGAGGAGGTGCGATGCTTTGTTGGATTAGCCCATCAATAACTTAACGCCATGGTGTAGTGGAGGAACTGCAGAGTAAATAGAGAAGGATATCGGGCAGTTCCCGTAGCGCATGTCTCCATGGAGTGTTAACACGTGCACTGCCGGGGGTTCACGCCAACCACGAACTGCCGGGGGGGGGGGGGGGGGGAGATTTCAGCCCCCTCCCCTGAGATCTCGAAAACTACTGAACATGACGACAAGCTGAAAACGACGTTGGATAGCTCGAGACACACTATCGAAAGTATATCGGTCTTTTGTAGGTCCAGGTCAATATTGAGGAAACCAAAGGTCAAATATCGGCTATATGTGTGTCCTTGATACAACTGTCTATATCTCGATCACTAACAGAGCTAGCCACGCTCGGAACTAAGTGTTGGAAAGCAAATTAAATTTGCTGTTACTAAGGTTTCATCAGAATTGACCTAAGATCAATAGTTAGGTCAGCAGAAGCCATTATATTTGAAACATGCTAAACGTTGACTAATTGTTTTTAAGGAATAACTTTTGGCAGAAGCATGCTAGAGTAAAACATATTTCACCAATGTGTTTGTCTCGTCGAGGCGCATCGAAATATATATTGGGTGACCTAGTTAGGTCATAACCAAAAATTGGCCTGACCTGAGGTCAGGTCAAGGTCAAGGTCAGGTCAAGGTCAACTTTTACATCAATTGATTCGTCTTGACACGCCAAATACAATGGTGAAAACCCCATTGATCTACCTTAATTTGGTAAAGAGTTATAGAACAAAAACCATACGTGACCTGGGGGTCATCTGAGTTGACCTCGTAGAGGCCAAAGAACAAAAATGTGACATGGGCTTTGCATTTGGCAAAAGAGTAGTGGATCTGATGAAAACTGGTCAAATTTAGCCACTTCCTATGGATTTATACGTTTTTGTATTATTCCCCATTTACTTATAATGGCGAGGTCACGAAATCGACGTGACCTTAGGTCACCGATATTACAAATTATAGATATACGAATTGTAGGTACTTATGACCTGATAACATCCTGTGAGTTTCAAACCGTTCAGTCAATTACTTTGGCTATGGCACGACCGCAAACTTTTTGGAGGTGAGGTCACTTGACCTGAGATGACCCGAGGTTAAATTTGCTCACACCATGTGGATAATTGATGTCCAAACAGCTGTGCGCCAAATTTGTCGGCGATGCGCCGCCGTTTTTTTCTCGCTATTCATGAAAAACCTCTGGGTGGAAATCACTCCCCCCCCCCCCCCCCCCCCCCGACAGTGCGCGTGTTAATGCGGTGTGGTTTCTCCGTTACCCGAATGTGCCCAGAGGAAATGTACAACGTTGCCGTCTTGTTTTATCTCCTGTGCTATAAATCCGTATTTTCCGTATTTGACAGTACATCTCGCGTTTCACATTTAATCCGGAGTGCTGCCTCACTTTCCCAGGAATGCACGTGCATCTAGGTAATTACATGTTACCTTTTAAAGGGAAATATTCACCCTTTCCCACAAAAATGGAGTTATTTCTTGAAATTGATAGACGTGACCAAAACATATTGTAAATTTATCACATTTTGCGTATAAACATTCCTACCGAAAGATATTTCAAGTTATAGTTGATAAGCGATCCACGCTTATAACGGTCGGTACAAAGCAAGTACTCGGAAACGAATTGAGTAAATTAGCCTCCCTACGCATTGCTAATTAACATGAAGGTATGCAATATGTTTCTTGCACTCTATCTTTTGCGAATATGTGCCAAACTGTTATGAACAATCAACAAGCATTTGCAAAAAGTGCATTGAAATCGGCAGTTTAGCTTGGCCCCGGACGGCCACCTATTTAGTGTATGCGATTTGTTGAGAAACGGGAGGTATTCAACGCTGCACAGATTGATACTAAAGCGTTTCGCTAGTGTCGCGTTTCACTAGTGGAGGGAAAACACCGATCATGAACTCGAAAGAAGTATATGTACTTGCTTTTTAATTTGTCCAAACTTCCAACTTTGAATTAGGGAATAATTGTATTTCATTCTTAAATTTAGATCACATTGTTATACCATAACGGAAGCCTAAGAAATTGTTGCAAAAAAAAATTAAAAGGTGAATATTTCCCTTGAAAAATTGATTTTTTCCCCTTTTGATTTATTTATCTGCATTTTTCTGTGACACATTTACGGTATCAAATTGATCGTGCCTCAATTTAAAAGTGAAATAACTTTTTATATTTCAAAAATATATTTTGGGAAATAAAAAAATATGTACTTACATATGGTGACGAACAGTATGATCCATCACTATCTCTGGTTTGAATGTTGATTTGTAAACAAGTCATAGGGCCAGACATGAAGTAAGTGCGCCAAGAAGCGCGACAATGTCCCTGATTGGTCAAATCGCGGACACTAAATAGGTCGCCGTTGGGTGCATATAAGTGAACTTCCGATTTAATTGCCAGTTTTGTGTATTATTACCGAGCGGGCACGAAGCGCCCGTGAGGTTTCTCGTCAACTTACTAGACAAATTTACATTTGACCCGACCCGGCCATACAGACGCTTTTCAGATGCTAATAGCTTTGCAACCACTGCTCCGATTGAGATTGGGTTTTCACCATTGGATAGGTCCATCAAATAAATTTTGTTTTTGGTGTGATAGTTCTGATAGAGGTGGGACCACAGCGCGTGGCAGTTGGCACACGCGAACGTCGAAATGAACAAAAAACATTGCTGAAATGATTCTTGATCAAATTTGCATGATAAGCATAGTATTATACACAGCCAGATACAAAACTATACACAACTCCTAATGTTGAAAATAAATTAACTAATTTTCACAAATTGAGGGTCGCAACCACTAACTAGGCCGCTGTTGGGTGCATAAGTTAACTGCTTTTTTGGTTACCTTTTTATTCAATGTTTATGGATTGTTAAGGATGGGAAAGCACATAATCACAATAGACAGAGTGCAAGACATATTTTCCATACAATTTTGTTTTTAAAAAAAACATTACGAGAGAAGCCCGGAATTCGAAATTCGTTACCAAGTACTTGAGAGTACCGACTATTATAAGCGTGGATCGCTTATCAACTTTAACTTGAAATAGCTTTCGGTAGGAATGTTTATATGTAAAATATGATGAATTTACAATATATTTTGATCTCGTCTGTCGATTTCAAGTAATAACTCCATTTTCTTTTTGGAAAAAGGTGAAATTTCCCTTTAAATGGTACATTATAATTCAATAATAAATACAAAGCAGGATCTTATCGTGGCTTGCAGCTTGACTTGTGTCCGACTACTTGATTCGAATTTGATCCGACCGAATCGACATCACTTCGCTTGGTGTGGCACCTTGTCCAGGCATTTGAGTTAAACGGTAACGCATTGCAACTCCTGTCAGGTGGCTTTCAAGCAGTCACACAAATTCCACCGCCGAATCTCGTCGGGGGGAACAGAACCGAGCCAATAGCTGATCGTATGCCTATCGAATTTGGCACCCAGAGCTGCACGTGGATCGCTTATCAACGTCAATATGCACGTGTTCTGTAACTGCTGTATGATAGCCCCTCATTAAAATGCAAATAAAGTATAAGCGACCGAGTGTGGAACCCCTAAAGGAGGACATTAACTAGCCCGTGTTATGCTACTCACGTGCGAGATGGCCACCATATAACCACAGCTCAGTTCCGGCGCCTTTAAACCACAAACACCACCACTTACACGTGCAAGAATACGGGCTAGAGCATTGCAAGTTGCAAGGCTCTGGTGACCAGACTTGTAACCGACTCAGAGTTGAGTCATGAATCGACTCATGAGTCAGACATTTTTTTTGGATGAGTCATGAGTCGAGTCGATTCAATTAACAAAAACAGCACTTGAGTCGAGAGTCGAATCGAATCAATTTAAAAACAAAACAGAACTTGAGTCAAGAGTCGAGTCGATTCAATTTGTTTGAAACAGCACTTGAGTCAAGAGTCGAGTCAGTTCTTCGGCTGTTGAGTCAGACGTAGTCGACTAAAAAAAATGAGTCGTTACAAGTCTGCTTGTGTCAATAATTTGATATGTGTGAGACATACGAATGTATGTTATTCAGGAGCGGGACATACTTGTATGCATGGACTGAACGTGACACATAAGCTCCGAGTGTGTCTCCCTAGGCAGACTTGTGCTTGATTCTCATTCAGCGGAATCGTTTCCGATTCCATGCCAAACCAGATGGGTCTGATTCCGATTCCAATATATATATATATATATATATATATATATATATATATATATATATATATATATATATATATATATATATATATATATATATATATATATATATATATATATATATATATATATATATATATATATATATATATATATATATATATATATATATATATATATATATATATATATATATATATATATATATATATATATATATATATAAATATATATATATATATATATATATATATATATATATAATATATATATATATATATATATATATATATATATATATATATATATATATATATAATATATATATATATATATATATATATATATATATATATATATATATATATATATATGTATATATATATACACGCACACGCACACGCACACGACACACACACACACACACACACACACACACACACACACACACACACACACACATACATACACACACACATACACACACACACACACACACACACACACACACACACACACACACGCTCGCACGCTCGCACGCTCGCACGCACGCACGCACGCACGCACGCACGCACGCACGCACACACGCACGCACACACGCGCGCACGCGCGCACGCACACACACACATTTGACTAAGGGAATCGATTCCGAATCCGATTCCAGGGTACCTAAAAAGCTTGCTTCCGAATCCGATTCCATTGATTCCACTCTGCATCAAAAATATCCACTCATACCTAGATTGTGTACAAATGACACCATTGACACGAATAATAATATTACATATATTACCCAGGTATATTTAATATGGCTATTTTGATATAAAACTTCAAATAATTTCATGAATTTTCTTTAAAAACTGGCCTGTGTTGCAAAATCAACACAGCGTCTAAACTCTACCGAAGGTTCAAAACAGTATCATACCTGGACATACCGATAATCATGAATCATAATGCATGGACATATTGCAAGCTGCTATTTTGCAATATGATAGGTACACAGTGAAATCACTGTCTTGAAAGATATGACAATATTATGGAATGTATGGTACAAAATGAAAACATAGCATTGCCATAAGCGAAGATCGTTGTATGTCTACACCTAAATAAGTAGAATTACTGAGCATGTTTATTGACATTCATTAGGCAACAAATCGTCGCCTAGCCTTGCTTTACTGGTCAAAGAAAGCTCAAAG
This sequence comes from Chirona hameri, assembly GCA_036785665.1. NCBI lineage: Eukaryota > Metazoa > Arthropoda > Thecostraca > Balanomorpha > Balanidae > Chirona > Chirona hameri. Next base: position 19,381 of record JAXIVJ010011681.1, on the reverse strand, counting down.
AAACAAATTGCCTTCAGGAAAGCTTAAATTCATGGTCAGAGTGATTTTTACGAAAATAACACGGAATCACTTGCAATAGCCATTGATTCCTATTCCGATTCCAACATGGTTTCTATAATGCTCGACTCCACCGGATTCCAATTCCACCCATATGCCAATGGAATCGAATCCGATTCCGATTCCAGTACAAACGGAATCGATTCCACCATGGGATCAGGTACAAGTCTGGACTCCCTAGAGCTTTGAATGAAATAAATGTAAAATTCACGTTTTATCAATAATTTAGTTTCATCACATATATGTCACCCCTGGCGCCTCAAATCGCTTGCTACACTTCCAATACGTAAATCTTACTCTGAAAGGAGTCCCTCTGGTAACCATTGGATACGGATTATTTAATGTGCCAGCCGCGCCAGAGCGTCCGTTTGCGCCTTGATTGCGTCGCTCTCGCCGCGTGATAAACGTCAAGTTCGGACGCCGCTGAGAGCGCCGGCCTGTCCGCCTCTGCAGCCAGCCTGCTGACCTGTTAGGGCCTGTCCACCTCTGCAGCCAGCCTGCTGGCCTGTTACGGCCTGTCCACCTCTGCAGCCAGCCTGCTGGCCTGTCCGGCCTGTCCGCCTCTGCAGCCAGCCTGCTGGCCTGTCCGCCTCTGCAGCCAGCCTGCTGACCTGTCCGCCTCTGCAGCCAGCCCGCTGGCCTGTCCGCCTCTGCAGCCAGCCCGCTGGCCTGTCCGCCTCTGCAGCCAGCCTGCTGGCCTGTTACGGTCTGTCCGCCTCTGCAGCCAGTCTGCCGGCCTGTCCGCCTCTGCAGCCAGCCTGCTGGCCTGTTACGGCCTGTCCACCTCTGCAGCCAGCCTGCTGGCCTGTTACGGCCTGTCCACCTCTGCAGCCAGCCTGCTGGCCTGTTAGGACCTGTCCGCCTCTGCAGCCAGCCTGCTGGCCCGTAACACCGCGCTCGTCTGACGCGCCACAGCAGCGCGGCGGTGGCTGCGGCCGCCGACCGTTCCGTCGGTACCGTCGGTCAGCGCGGTCCGCCAAATGGAGGACGGCCGCCGCCAGCTGACGTGAGCCGACTACCTATCGGAGGACGCCGGGGGGACCGGGGGAGGACTCCGGGGGACCGTGGGACGCGCCACTCCGGGGGCCGGCCGACGAGCCGCTCTCAGGCCGCCGCCCAATGACGGGTGGATCGATACGACAGGCGATGATGGACGATGACGCAGAAACGGCGCAGGCTAATTTGGGACACGTTCTGTTATTGGCGTGGTGGGGGATTTCTACTCGAGTCGCAATGTGCGCTATTCTGTCGTATTGTCGCAGGTTGTCAGGCCTGATAGCGATGTCGTGCTGGACTTGAACGGGACTGACTCGCCTTGTTAAAGGAAATAGTTCACCTTTGATTTTTTTCCAAACACGATTTGATTATATGTTTTAATACAATTTATTTGTATATTGTCAAAAATGGCCTTATATCGCGCCGATTCAGGACAGAAGGCCGTACATTATTATTGTTTATCAAAACTATATGCATACTCTCTGAGTCAGAGTCCTGACGTCACGCGAATAAAAAAAAATGATTCAGCCAATCGGATTCGAAAGTAGTCGCGTAAGGATAAACTCGCATTTGAGATGTGCCAACCGGCGGCCGGCGCGGCGGTTCGCTTGCTAGTACCAGCTGCAAGCTGATTGGCTGATGGTATAACCTCTGCCCTGGCTATATCCAGCACCACATTCTTTCGCCAGCACCGCATTCCTTCGCCAAAAAATCGAACATTAGGCTGTGGAGTCTTTTCAGTCCAGAAAACTTGCAGATAGAGGTTTCCCCAACACGGGCTACAAAACTGCTATCTCAGTTTAAAACTAATGTTGAAGGTGAACTATTTCCTTCAAACGTTGAGAACAGATATTTTATGCAAGTCACTAACTAACCCGCCATTCATTTATCTGAAAACATGAAATGATAAAGGCGACATAGCGAGCGGGATAAATACACCGCAAACTGTTTCATTAAGCATTTTTCAGAGTTATATAATAGTATACGCTATCGTATCGTTAATATAAACCAGTGCGCACTCTGTGCTGTGTAGTGTGTATGTCTCATCACCGCGCTATGTAGTGTGTATGTCTTATCACCGCGCTATGTAGTGTGTAAGTCTCATCACAGCGCTATGTAGTGTGTAAGTCTCATCACCGCGCTATGTAGTGTGTATGTCTCATCACCGCGCTATGTAGTGTGTAAGTCTCATCACAGCGCTGTGTAGTGTGTAAGTCTCATTACAGCGCTATGTAGTGTGTAAGTCTCATCACAGCGCTGTGTAGTGTGTAAGTCTCATCACCGCGCTATGTAGTGTGTAAGTCTCATCACAGCGCTGTGTAGTGTGTAAGTCTCATCACAGCGCTGTGTAGTGTGTAAGTCTCATCACAGCGCTATGTAGTGTGTAAGTCTCATCACAGCGCTGTGTAGTGTGTAAGTCTCATCACAGCGCTGTTTAGTGTGTAAGTCTCATCACAGCGCTATTTAGTGTGTAAGTCTCATCACAGCGCTGTTTAGTGTGTAAGTCTCATCACAGCGCTATTTAGTGTGTAAGTCTCATCACCGCGCTATGTAGTGTGTAAGTCTCATCACAGCGCTGTGTAGTGTGTAAGTCTCATGACAGCGCTGTGTAGTGTGTAAGTCTCATCACCGCGCTATGTAGTGTGTAAGTCTCATCACAGCGCTGTGTAGTGTGTAAGTCACCACAGCGCTGTGTAGTGTGTAAGTCTCATCACCGCGCTGTGTAGTGTGTAAGTCTCATCACCGCGCTATGTAGTGTGTAAGTCTCACCACAGCGCTATGTAGTGTGTAAGTCTCACCACAGCGCTATGTAGTGTGTAAGTCTCATCACAGCGCTATGTAGTGTGTAAGTCTCATCACAGCGCTGTGTAGTGTGTAAGTCTCATCACAGCGCTGTGTAGTGTGTAAGTCTCATCACAGCGCTGTTTAGTGTGTAAGTCTCATCACAGCGCTGTGTAGTGTGTAAGTCTCACCACAGCGCTGTGTAGTGTGTAAGTCTCATCACAGCGCTGTGTACTGTGTAAGTCTCATCACAGCGCATTGTGTTCATCTACCGTCTCTCCTCCGGCAGAGTGTTTAAGAAGAGCTCGCCGAACGGCAAGATCACAGTGTACCTGGGCAAACGGGACTTTGTCGACCACATCACACACGTCGACCCCATAGGTGAGTACTGAGTACTAGCGCCGCCATCTGAGGAGTGGCAGCGGTATTTGGCAACGACAGGCCGGTGCAGCGGGGACCAGCGTCGATAGTGGTTCTCGTGGCCGCCCGTCTCTTGTGACATCCATTAGCACTTTTCCGGCCAACTGCTGGTCGATTTGCCTTCATCTCCGTGTGTGCGCGGGTCTCCCTGCTGTGTCTTCTGCTCTCCATCCTTACGATGGGCGGCAGTCTTACGATGGGCGGCAGTCTTACGATGGGTGGCAGTCTTACGATGGGCGGCAGTCTTACGATGGGGATGGGCGGCAGTCTTACGATGGGGATGGGCGGCAGTCTTACGATGGGCGGAAGTCTTACGATGGGCGGCAGTCTTACGATGGGCGGCAGTCTTACGATGGGGATGGGCGGCAGTCTTACGATGGGCGGCAGTCTTACGATGGGTGGCAGTCTTACGATGGGCGGCAGTCTTACGATGGGTGGCAGTCTTACGATGGGCGGCAGGCTGGGACAGGAGTAAGATGCCATGATGTGACCTGGCCCGGTGCCCCGACCGGGTGGCCGGTGGACACCCTCCGCGCGGCGCCGGCCCGCCTCCAACACGACCGGCGTCGCTTTACCGTCGTGCCCGACATCTCACACTCTCACAGGCGCCCGCCCTTGCCCTGTCCTCTCCCTGTTCCACGCAGTGGCCCGTGTAGATACTCTAGCTGGCTGGCGGCGGGCCAGCGGGGTCTCCGCCGCAGTCGACGCCGGCAGCGCTGCTGTTTCGGGAGAGGCCGCCACTCGGCCGCCGAGAGGGTGTTTGCCGGAATCAGCCAAGCCAAATATGGACTGTTACGATCTTATTTCGGACGTGTCGCGACCGGTACCGACACCCGAGAGTCGGTTTTCGGGAAGGGAGGGGGGGGGGGGGGGGGTTCTTGGCTAGTCGGGAATGCGGACTGAACTATTTTCGTTGACGGAGCATTTGTGTTCGTTCGCTGTTACGTTTGCTTCTTTCATCATCTTTCTCTGTATGTGCTAAGTTTCGCATCTGTTTTGTGAAGCGTCTGGTGATTGTTTTGGCCTGTGGGATGAAAGGGCAGAGTCATGGGAGCTGTTTTGAAGTTTCTCTTTAATTCTGTATCTTCTATGATTGCAGTTGGATATAAGTTTCAATATGGCAGTGATTGGATTGATTAAGAGTCGATTGTGACTACCGGGTAAGCCCTGCCCGGATTGGGACTGGCGACTGTCACGCCCATCAAGTTCAGTCCACTTCCATCGCGTGCCATCCGCGCGTGGCGTACGTGTGCCTGTTTCACGGACGGCTTTGTCATCGACTGGGTGACTCACCTCTAGAGACGCAAATTTCAGGACCATGGAGCCGGCGCTGGGCCCAAATTCAGGCCCGGCGTGCCTGAAGCTGTGTCTGAACTCAGGCTTGCCGGTCTCATGCCGGACTCAGCACAAGTTATCAATTAAAAAAAACTAATTAAATATAAATAAATATTGGCAGAAGTCAGAACATACATGCTTAAAGATCATGATAAATTGAGAAAACAAAATATACAACAGTAAAACACCATCATAACACATAAAAATGTCACAGTTTACAAATTAAAAGTGATAACTAGTACGACCTAGCAAGGAGTGGACACACCAGTGAAACTTAATAAATCAAACTACAGCGTCAATTCATGATCAATTCATCAGCTCAGTCACTGCAGCAGTGCGAGAGTCGAGTGCAGTCAAACAGAAACAACTACCCCAAATCATATCCCACTGTCATCACTAGTAACTAGGTGGGGTGGCATACAATATTATATTTAGTCATCCCATTGCCCCAGGTCACCCCAAATTATTTTGTATAACAAATAAGTACCTATGGAACAAAACCACCCACGTATATGATAATAATTATTGTTAATACTATTGTAAATACATATTACTGAGAATATTTATTGATACATATTTACTATTTAGTTCCACATGAGAAAGGACATATTCAAGTCATATCATTTGTAGTTTTGGTAGTGAACAAATATTGTATTGTATGCAATTACAATTATAAAGGTGGAAAGACTGCAAAACACAAACAAAAAACATTTTGCAAAGAAATCTTAAGTGGCCAAGACCTATCCCAGAATGCAAACCTGTCTAGTTCCACTTCAACTTCTTATCACAATAGCTCCATAATGTATATATGACCTTGCATAATTGCACGTGACACACTCCCCAACAACACATTCAAACCCAATTGCCAAACAATGTGTTTTGATGAGTCACATTTGCGACGAATTCGCCAGGACTGGACCGTAAAAGAATCACGTGTGTCAATTAAGCAGCAGATCGATATTCGCGAATTTGTCACTTTGACAGATATGCACAACTTCACACCTCAGAATCGCGACGCCTCAGAATTGTGTGAAGACAATCGTTCATGTTCGTATTCGAAAATAAGCTGTAGTATCAAATCTTAACCCTTGGGGGTCAGTTGAAGTTTAAATATTTTTAAAGAAGTCCATCTGCCGATTCCGCAATATGTTGACATTTTCATTTTGGTGATTTTAAGTTATTTATGGTGATAAAGTTAGTCATTTCGGTGACTGGATTAATTGTCTGCGCCGTTTTGAGCTCAACGCTTCACAATTGTCAAATACTTCAGCCGCCATTACCCACAGCAGTGAAGTTGTACCAAGGCAGTTGTACGGCCTTGGCCTTGGCAGTGAAGTAGCTTTGTTTATCTGTGCCCACTGCCCAAGGCCGTATAAGAGTGGCTCTGTGTGTTGACTGGCTTGGATGTTAGTTATAGATATCTTAGCTTGGATAGTGAGAAAACCGAGGATACTCTGTAATTTAAAACAGGTTGATTATTTTACTTTTATCATTCAAGATATGATTGTCACTCCCAATGTTTTTAGTACGTTTGTCCAAGGCTATGTAAACCAGGTAGACCGCTCCGGCCGAAAAAGTGGCGACAACTCGTAATTTAGTTGCAACGACCCCGCAGCTCCTGTGACGCGGATGAGGGTCTCGCGGCCGGCCGGCCGGTCGCCTACGTAGGGTTAACGCGTAGACCCCTCCCGCTTTTTTGTCGCTTGGTTCCTTTGTTTGTCGGCTGATTTTTAAACTTAAGATGTCTATCTACCACAAATTAAGCGGTGTATTGGGTACCGTTGCGAAAATTGCAATCTGACCCAAACTTTTTAAGTTATGGGCCGGAACAGTTTGCTGCCCGGTGATTCCGGCCGGCCTTGTACTTCCCCCGTTTTTCCCCGCTTGGTTCCTTCGTTTACCGGCCGATTGTTACACTTAAGATGTCTATATACCACAAATTAAGCGATGTATTGGATGACTTTGGGAAAATCGCAATGCAACCCAATTTTTTTTTTTAAAGTTATGGGCCGGCAAATTCCACTGACCGGCGTTTCCGGCCGGACCGCCGTACGTAAAACGCCAACGCGCACGTTCCTCCGGTGTGTGTCGCCTGATTTCTTCATTTGCCGACCTATTGTTACAATTAAGATAACAATCTGTCACAAATTGAACGATGTATCTTATGCCGTTGAGAGAATTGTCATCGGACTCAAACTATTTACATTTTGGGCCGGCAAAGTTAACCATCCTTTGGCTCACGATGGCAGACCGGACAGCCACCACATACAATACTCAAACAGTGATAACACTCAAATAGTCTGAATTTAAATCATGCGGCCCATATTATGGCTAAGGAAAAATTGCACTAGGCTTACCTGATAAATAAAACAAAGTTGCTGATATAACAGTTGACAATTTGCGATGATAACGTCTGACAGTTCTTGGCAAAGGCCAAAGTATACCCACAAAATATATATTCTCATCTTGTTTGACGAGTTTCATGAAAATCTGATTAGATAAGTCGATTGTCAAATGCATTCCAGCAATTCAAAGTAACTGTTTAAAATTACACTTCCCGCCCGCGTCTCCGCACCACACCATCCCGCCCGCTCACCGCGTCTCCAGCCGACGCCGGCCCACCAGGCGCCACCATTGGCGGATCCAGAACGGTGGTGGTGGGGGGAGGGGAACGTTTTTTGGGGGGATTCCAAAAAGTCTCACACAATAATGAAAACTCGTCGGATTTCGCTTGCTTATGCATTGATAGCTGATTTAAAACAAACTTTCCTTAGTAAAAGTTGCTTGGATTTTGTTCTATATCAGGAAATGTGTCAATTTTGCGCCTATTTCAGGTTTGTCGGGGGGAGGGGCATGGCCGCCATACCCTCCCCCCTCCCCCTGGATCCGCTAGTGGGTGCCGCGGCGAGACGCAATGTGTTTTTGCCTGTGGAGACCAGTGCAGAAAATCCGAGATCTTTGGTCACAGCCCAGTCACGGCCACGGCATGAGCTGGCAAGTCACAGCTTTAGTCACGGCGCTGCAATGATAACCCTATGGCGCTGGCCTCGCCAGTCACAGCTTCAGTCACGGCCGTGACCAGGTCTGGTCCCAGCACTGGGACGCTGGGACCAGAATTCTGCAACTCTAGTTGTCTGGCAATGCACGCGCCAGGGCGCTGTACGTGGCAGGAGCTCTCCCGCCCAGTGCGGTCTCTAAATAGTAAATACGTCGCGTTACATCGCATCAGAATTCATTGACCTTTCACATATACATTTGTATAACTCTCAACGTTTTCTCAAGCTAGGAAAAATCTTCGAAAAGCTCCTAGACACCCATGCCCTCCGCACGGCGCCATGCAATTAACGTTACGTAAGCAAATGATGTTCGACTATTCTGACCCTCATCCTCGTCATCAGTCGTCGACCAATGAGCGTGGAGAGTGTCAGACGCTGATTGGCCAAAAAGCTGTTGGCAGCCAAACCTGGCTCATGCGCAGATGCGTGAACAAGACCAAGCTGCGGACGTTGCTAATATTTGTCGCCCTTTTTCCCCATGTTAAATATGCGGAGCGGACCCCCCTGCGTTTGTCATACTTAAATGTCCAGGAAAACTTGCCTTTTCCCCATTATCCTGTGAAGTATATTTATTATTTACTAGTCCATGTCAACATTGATCAAATAAGTAAGTAGGTTGTAGTACCTCAACATTGTTTGTGGAAGCTATTACAATTACAACCCAAACATTGCATTGTTCACAATTGTGTGATGTTGAGTGATGAATGCATACTTATTACATACTTTTAAGCTGCTCGTTTGGACTTGCATGATCTATATATCTATCATCCGTCTTATTTGTTTTTTATTTTTGCAAACCACCAAAGATGAAAGAAGTCTACTCACCTTGACCTGTTCGACTTTCCTGTTAGTCTGTTGTTGATTATTTATCTCAAGTTCTGACTTTTGTGGGATTTCTTTACTCCATGGTCCATATATATCCATTATCCATTGGTGTTTCAATGTGATGTGTGTTAAAATGGTGCAAAATGCACATTGCAAACTATAAATATTCCTGCTAAAAGATTTTAAGTGTAGAATGAAGTATACATGCAGATTCCTAGCTGCCGAGTGCCGGGCCTGGCGGGTGCTGCCACATGTGGCCGGCCTTGATGCCGGTCCCAACTCATGTATGAGCGGTGGCGGTGCGGGGCCGGTTCCTGTTTTTTGGGAAATTTTTGCATCTCTACTCACCTCCCCTCCCGTGGGTGTCACAGAATTAAGGTTCACCCTCTGCCGCCGCTGCTGCCGTCCCCGTCCCGTGATGTGACGGTTTGCCGCGCCCACTTGGTCTGCCCGGCTGATCTGACCTCTGACCTGGTCTGTCTGTTACTGACCTGGACGGCTTGCCTCGCGAGGCCTCACCTGTCACGCCGTCACGGTTGTCACGGCGCCAACTGTTCGCCGACCGTTGAGCGGCGCGACTACTGTGCGACAGTAGATTGACGCTTCTCTGAAGATTTCGACGTGTTCGTTGGGCGAAACAAGAGGCGTGGTCTTGGCACATGTTTCGGAATGCAGAGGCGAGGAGCGTTGGCGATCGCTGTGGTTTATGAAAGGAGGAGACGGCGCGCCCAACCCCCAATAAACAAACAAAGGAGTAGTGGAGGAGTGGAGGAGGAGGAGAGAGAAACTAAGGGTTGGAAAGAGAGGACGGGAGGAGGCGCGAATTGGGAAGAAAGGAATGGAGGATACAGAACTGTGAAATGAAAGGGGGTTGGAGTAAGGAAAAGATGAGAACGTGGTTTAGCCATACGTGGACCAGAGAAACGTTAGCTGAGTCATAGACTTCGAGTTGAGTTTGAGAGAAGTGGGTCAGAATTCAGACGTGTCGCGCCGTGATGAATGAACGACCGCCTGGGCTTCTGCCAAGCGGCACGTGTCGGAGGCCGAAATGGGGACAGAAGAGTGACTGAGCGAAAGAAAGAAGAGGGATCAACGCGTCTGAAGCTGCTGAAAGTCGCAGTGGCCTGGGGTGTTGCGACCCTGAGCGTTGTTCGGACACACGCTAGCGGCCGCTAGTAGCGCTAGTAGCGCTTTCGTTCTCCATGGCAACCAGGCGTTAGCCAATACAAAACCAGAAAGGGAAAACGTCACACTAGGCACCGTGACGTCATAGGAAGTCTGCGTAGTCTTCTTCTGCTAGTGGAAAATCGCAGAAGCAGCGAAAGCGCTAGCGGATGTGTTTCAATTTCGGCGTATGAGACAAAATAACTGAAATGTAGGTAAACAAACAGATGTTTACCGTGATGACTCCGGAATCAGGAAGAGCTTATTTGCGTCTGTTTCCGTGTTAACTTTTTAAATCATAGGCATATACCAGCAGACTGGTTATTTATTTGACACTGATTGAATTGTTTGGAATCGTTCAATCAAAATTCTTTGAATCGAAAAATAATTGATTCACCACCAGATCATTGACATTGACTTATCACTTACCTTGCACCTGCCTCAGCCATTCTCAAGCCACTGTCTGGTGACAAATGAATAATGTTGTTGTTGTTGGATTAGGGTAAGATCTAGTCTTGAGTCGGCAGTTTGTCAGTTGTCACAATAAACCCAAACAACAAATATTTGTCATTCCAGCGCCAAATAGGGTGACTAATGGACTTGATAACAAATCTGTTCTGCAGCTTGTTCTGTACATCCACTATTGTTCCATCTTTGAATTAGTGACGTATAACATAGTGTGACGTCAGCTAGCGAAAAGCGCTAGTAGCGTGTGCGGAACAACGCTCTGGTAACTGGAGCTCTGTTTGTGGCTCTCCCACTTTGTCACGTGCTGTCGTTTTTCGCCATGCTCTCACTTCGTTCATCACTCACTGTCGTTTTCAATAGGACGGCCACCACGCTCCCTCGACCTTTCATCGATCTTTCCTCGTCTCGCTCTCGCCTCGTCTCGCTCTCGCCCCGTCTCGCTCTCGCCTCGTCTCGCTCTCGCATCGCTCTCGCTCTCGCATCGCTCTCGCTCTCGCCTTGCTCTCGCCTCGCTCTCGCCTCGCTCTCGCCTCGCTCTCGCCTCGCTCTCGCCTCGCTCTCGCCTCGCTCTCGCCTCGCTCTCGCCTCGCTCTCGCCTCGCTCTCGCCTCGCTCTCGCCTCGCTCTCGCCTCGCTCTCGCCTCGCTCTCGCCTCGCTCTCGCCTCGCTCTCGCCTCGCTCTCGCCTCGCTCTCGCCTCGCTCTCGCCTCGCTCTCGCCTCGCTCTCGCCTCGCTCTCGCCTCGCTCTCGCCTCGCTCTCGCCTCGCTCTCGCCTCGCTCTCGCCTCGCTCTCGCCTCGCTCTCGCCTCGCTCTCGCCTCGCTCTCGCCTCGCTCTCGCCTCGCTCTCGCCTCGCTCTCGCCTCGCTCTCGCCTCGCTCTCGCCTCGCTCTCGCCTCGCTCTCGCCTCGCTCTCCCTCTCGTCTCGCTCTCGTCTCGCTCTCGTCTCGCTCTCGCCTCGCCTTGCTCTCGCCTCGCCTTGCTCTCGCCTCGCCTTGCTCTCGCCTCGCCTTGCTCTCGCCTCGTCTCTCGCTCTCGCCTTGTCTCGCTCTCGTCTCGTCTCGCTCTCGGCTCGTCTCGCTCTCGGCTCGTCTCGCTCTCGCCTCGTCTCGCTCTCGCTCTCGCTCTCGCTCTCGCTCTCGCTCTCGCTCTCGCTCTCGCTCTCGCTCTCGCTCTCGCTCTCGCTCTCGCTCTCGCTCTCGCTCTCGCCTCGTCTCACTCTCGCCTCGTCTCGTCTCGCTCTCGCCTCGTTCTGGTTGAAAAGGCGGTGTCGACTGAATTGGTTCAGTCTTAAATCGCCAGTTTGTCGATGAATTTCTATCTGTTCTCCCCTTATTTTGACCGTTCGTTTGTCTTCATTGCGATAAGCTATCTCTGCGGTCATTTGTCTAGCATGCTGTTTGGGCTCCAAAATGTTGCCTGATTTTGTACAACTGCATCATTTTTTTCTGCTTCTCATTTCTGCTCACAATCGTCCTCTCATTATTACATCTAAATCAGTCATCGATATTTTGTCGCCATTACCTCTGTGACACAAATGAACGTCGCTCGGCTGGCTATCTCTCCTCCTGAGCTAGTGTGCGCATATACCGTGCTGTGTCCTATTTCTCCGCTTTTTGAGGCGCCCTAAAGCCCTAATCATCAACCATGTGGAGTCTCCGCTTAACGAGTCTCCCATCTATATGGGGATTGGGGAGCGCTCCGAGCAGAATGAATGACTGCCCCCTACCCGTATCTGGCCCGGCAGCGAGGTATTGACCGATCCGACGGTCACGGGTCATTCGCTGCACGAGAATCGCGCCTGTATGGGTGGAGACATTCAATGGCGGGCGGGCGGGTCCGGTGTGAGACCGGGGCTAATTGCGGATGGTGTGTGGTCAATGGCGTGGTATGTGGGGCTGCGAGTTGACGGGATGGTCTTCGGGTCGGATGGAGCAGGACGAAGCTGTAATGAAGAGGATGGCGAGTATGGACATGGGACTAGCGTCGAGGGTCGGATGGAGCAGGATGAAGCTCTATGAAGAGGATGGCGAGTATGGACATAGGACTAGCGTCGAGGGTCGGATGGAGCAGGACGAAGCTGTAATGAAGAGGATGGCGAGTATGGACATAGGACTAGCGTCGAGGGTCGGATGGAGCAGGACGAAGCTGTAATGAAGAGGATGGCGAGTATGGACATAGGACTAGCGTCGAGGGTCGGATGGAGCAGGACGAAGCTATATGAAGAGGATGGCGAGTATGGACATAGGACTAGCGTCGAGGGTCGGATGGAGCAGGACGAAGCTGTAATGAAGAGGATGGCGAGTATGGACATAGGACTAGCGTCGAGGGCGGCGGTTGTGTTCCACTTCTGTGCTTTTGGTCAATAATATGGGGTGGAGTGACCCGGCCGTGGCCATCGAGTGACGTCATCTTCGGGTGACGTCATTAGTCGGGAGGGCAGACTAGGTGTAGAAGGGTTACTGACGGTGGTCGGAGGGTCATTTTTAATGCGGGAAGACACAGCGCCGATGCCGTGATCCTGATAGTTCAGTGGTCCCCAACTTTTTTTCGGTCGATTCCCCACTTATCACGAGCTGATGCCCGCATCCCCCCCTCCTAGTTATATCTTTGCATCTGCTTAACATGCAGCCTGAACATACACAATTTGCAGGGTAACCACGTACTCCAGTATATTTTGAATGACATCGGTTACACACACCGCATATAGTCGCATAGCCCATGTGCTGTCAATGCGAGAGCTGTGTCTGCTTCTTCACCGTCAGTCTTTCGATTCTCGGATCAGTTTTTGACACCGCACACCAAAGGTCAGCTTCGATGTATTTGAGTTTGTTTATATTTGTCGTTGTCACAAGTGCCTGAGAACGCCTGCTCGCAAAGAAATGTTGAGGAAAATGGAATGAGTTGTCGCAGTGCGTTTTCTGATATTTTCGGGTACATGAGTCGCATCTTTGCCCAAAATCTCCCTTATCGAGCACTCGGAATTCATCCTTGGCCTCGGAGCTGCATGTCATGTCCACTGGCGGATCCAGCTTCTCTACGTATGGGGGGGTAGCTTTTTGTGGCAAAAAATAGTACCCCATTTTTTTCTCCGGATCTGGGCCGGTCACCTTATTCGAGCTATATTCACCGTATTCGAGCTTAAGAAATTCACTTTTCAAATTCACAAAAATTTATTTTATGGATTTTGTCCGGATAAAAACAGTTTGTTTTATTTGTAGAGGTCAAAAACCCAAAATGTCGAAAATCCGAGAAGTCATGTTAAAGAGAATGTAATTTCCTTTCTTTTGACGTTTTGTATTTGCAATTTACTTCAAAACTCTATCTTCTACGATTTTTCAAACATGTATCGTTTTTCCACCATAAATGGCATGACATGACGTCATTAAAACGTCATTATCTTCCAAAATACTCCATAAATTTAATTGAAATTTGGTGAAAACACGTAGAATTGATGCAGCATAATGTGCTGAAAGTTTCACGTTGATAGCTATCACACTTTTCAAGTTATGGAGAAAATCCGGGAGGGGCAGATTCTGCCCCCCCCCCCCCCCCCAGCGGGGCGCGGGATAAGTGTCACCGGGGCTGCTTGAATTGCATCAGGTGAGCTGTTGTTTTTATCATTGAAAGCAGGGGATACCAACAGCTTAAAATTCAACAACGTGAGAGAAAAAAAAACTTCCGTTTCATGAAGTGATGAAAAGCCTTTTTCATGAAGTTTTCTCCTAAGATCATTGTTTTTCACGTTCAGTACAGGGAACGCGCGCGGGGAGGCATACTTGTATCGAATGCCCCCCCCCCCGAATCCTGTGGAGGGGACATTTGCCCCTGATGCCCCCCCCCCCCGATCCGCCAGTGGTCATGTCAATGAACTCCTGTAGATCGGCTGGTACCTCATCCACAGAGCACTTGAAAGGATCTCGAGTAAGTGCCATAGAGATGTCGTCTGTATCGACCTCGGGGAAATACCGGACGATTTCCCGCTTTGAGAGCTAGGTACTACCAGGTGTTCTAAGATTTGTTCTTTCAACTCGTCATCAATGGTGTCGAGAACGCCACTCAAGCGTGACAAGTTCCGGGTACTTCCGCTCAGTGCGTTGTCTTGCCACAGCTGTCTGCTCCAGCTTCATCAGATCCAAAGCTGAATATCGCACTTAATCCGAGAAGTCTGCCATCCCCCCCCCCCTGCAGTCCACTTATTCCCCCGAAGTGGGGAATTCCCCCCAGGTTGGGAACCCCTGTGATAGTTGGTTCTGATCTGAAGGCACTGCAGCGAGAAGTCCTGAAAGCTTCTAGCAAAAGCTCCGGAAATCTTTGCTATGAGTTCTGCCTTTCAACTGTCAGTTGCCAAAGCTCTACTGATCCTGGGAGCACGCAACGCTGAGAGGCCACACCTGCTGCGATTGCTTTCAGAACACGGCATTTCAGCAATCATCCATGCAATGGAATGTTTCTGAAGAGCGGTTTGTACCTATGGTAGATCTATATTTGATTACAGCTATTGGCGTGTACAATTATTTCGTTTGAAACTACGCTGATCGGCTGGCGTTCGAACTGGCTGTTGATTTGTTGGCTCACCGGTTTCGTTCTGCAGTGAACTGATCTATAACGGAAGTCATCTGGCAGGGATATTGCGTCTCGATGAAGGTTCTGTGTCAGATTGGTGTTGTACGGTTTCTGGTCTTGATTTGTGTGATCTTGTTGCGGGAAATCTGAATCCCTAAGGACTTTGGCGAGGCAGGGGAGGCAACGCGAGTGCAAAGTAGACTGTGATACAGTATACACAGAGAAGTTAAAGCTACATTAGCTAAATGCTCGATAAGGGTTGGAGACCGTATAAGTAACCTAATGTCGAAGTTCTATTGATTCAGTGAACCAATCCATTACGGCATTAGATCCCTTGTAGAAAGTTGGATCCGGCTTGGCAAATGTATTGCTCCACTTAAGTAGACGAGTTGGTTGCTCACATCAAGAATTTGTGAAGTTTAAGTTTACTCAGATGCTAAAAGAGAAATCGTGCTATTTTATAAGAACTACATTTATAACTGTTCGTACTTTGTTGCGGCCTGTTGAATTGTGTGTCCTCATGTGCATTGTGATTGAAATAATTTGCACCGCCTCAACAGTACGCTGTCTAACTAAAGCTTCCCTGTGTCGCGACAGATGGCGTTGTTCTGGTGGACCCGGAGTACCTTCGGGACGTAAGGTGTACGGCCACGTGCTGGCGGCGTTCCGGTACGGCCGCGAGGACCTGGACGTGCTGGGTCTGACCTTCCGTAAGGACCTGTACCTGGCCTCGGAGCAGATCTTCCCCAGCCGGAGAACAGCAAACGGCCGCCCACCGGCTACAGGTGAGAAATACTGCGGCTGCGGCCAGGCTCTTTTCGGCTGGATTTAAAAAGTGATGCGCTTCGTTCATTGACGATATCGGCTGGATTTAAAGAGCAATGCGCTTCGTTCATTGACTGAACGGAACTAACCCGATTGTCCTCCTTTTCATGATCCGAGGTCAGTTACCTTTCTGGTCTTCGTGGTTCTATCTTTCCATGGTTATGCTATTACTGATATTTCTCCTTTTATCCATGATTCTGTTTGAATGACATTTCTCCTTACCATGGTGTAAACCAATATTTCTCCCTCTTTCTATGGCTTCTCTTTTGACTGACTTTTCTCCTTCTTTTTATGGTTCCAGGATGACCACCCTTTCTCCTTCTTCCAATGGATCCGAAACCCCCAGAATCAACAGAGGAGCTATTGAATGGTAATCAAAGGTCCATTTGGCTTCTATTGAAGTAATATGAGCAATTTAACAACACAAAATAGTAATCAGACTTTCACCTCATATGGCTTATATTGAAGTAATATGAGCAATTTAACAACACAAAATAGTAATCAGACTTTCACCTCATATGGCTTCTATTGAAGTAATATGAGCAATTTAAACAACACAAAATAGTAATCAGACTTTCACCTCATATGGCTTCTATTGAAGTAATATGAGCAATTTAACAACACAAAATAGTAATCAGACTTTTCACCTCATATAGCTTCTATTGAAGCAATATGAGCAATTTAAAACACAAAATAGTAATCAGACTTTCACCTCATATGGCTTCTATTGAAGTAATATGAGCAATTTAACAACACAAAATAGTAATCAGACTATTTCACCTCATATGGCTTATATTGAAGTAATATGAGCAATTTAACAACACAATAGTAATCGGACTGTCACCTCATATGGCTTATATTGAAGTAATATGAGCAATTTAACAACAACAAAATAGTAATCAGACTTTCACCTCATATGGCTTCTATTGAAGCAATATGAGCAATTTAACAACACAAAATAGTAATCAGACTTTCACCTCATATGGCTTCTATTGAAGCAATATGAGCAATTTAACAACATAAAATAGTAATCAGACTTTCACCTCATATGGCTTCTATTGAAGCAATATGAGCAATTTAACAACACAAAATAGTAATCAGACCTTTCACCTCAAGAGAGAGAGAGAGAGAGAGAGAGAGAGAGAGAGAGAGAGAGAGAGAGAGAGAGAGAGAGAGAGAGAGAGAGAGAGAGAGAGAGAGAGAGAGAGAGAGAGAGAGAGAGATGAGGAGAGAGAGAGAGAGAGAGGAGAGAGAGAGAGAGAGAGAGACAGAGACAGAGACAGAGACAGAGACAGAGACAGAGACAGAGACAGAGACAGAGACAGAGACAGAGACAGAGACAGAGACAGAGACAGACAGAGACAGAGACAGAGACAGAGACAGAGACAGAGACAGAGACAGAGACAGAGACAGAGACAGAGACAGAGACAGAGACAGAGACAGAGACAGAGACAGAGGACAGAGACAGAGACAGAGACAGAGACAGGACAGAGACAGAGTGGTCCTGTCGGTCCTGTCGGTAGTGGTCCTGTCGGTCGACCGTGGCGGCCGAGCTGGAGGTGCAAGGTCCACCTCCCTCTCTCCCCACTCGTTTGCCGAGAGTGGGAGCTTGTTACTTTCACTGCATCCAATCAGTATGAGTGCCCTACACCGCATCGTCTTTAGTATGCGGAACTCCCCGGCTCGTGGTGCTGACGGCCTCTGCATCCGTATCCTGAAGCTCGCCTTCAATTCCATCGGCCACGTCCTTCTCTTCCTCATCAACTCCTGCATCACGACCAACGACGTGCCTACCTCCTGGAAACACTCCCTTGTGTATCCAATCCATAAATCCGGCAATCCTTCTGATCCTTCCAACTTCCGCCCAATTTCAATACTTCCGGTCATAGCCAAAATAGTGGAGCGGGCGGTGCAACGCCAGCTCTACTATTACCTTTCATCCAACCATCTCCTTGCTCCTACCCAGCACGGTTTCCGCCCGCGGCACTCTACGGAGACGGCGCTCACTTGTATCACTGACCACATGCTCTCGGCTGTCGACTCTGGTAAAATTGCTTGCTTTGTTTGATTGACTTAAGCAAATGTTTTGACGTCATTCCCATGGAAAACTGTTAGTCAAACTTCAGGGCTCTCGGCATAGACACTTTGTGGTTCCAAAATTACTTGCACGGTCACACTCAGAGTGTTAGCTTCCCTGGCTCTGATGGCAAGATTGTAACGTCCACTCCGCGTGAATATAAATCAAGGGTCTTTCAGGGCTCATCGCTCGGACCATTCTCTTCAGCGCGTTTGCAAATGACTTGAGTCTTCATACGGCTGATGCGATTGTGGGTGCAATATGCCGATGATACTCAAGTCATGATTTCGGAACCAAAATCTTGTATGCCAGCGCTTATCGCCCGCATGGAGTCGGCTCTCGCTTCTCTTGGGGACTACTTTCATTGCAATGGGCTTAAAGTTAACGTAAGGAAGTTCGAACTCCTTACCATCGGATCCACGACAAAATTTGCGCTCACTTCCTCAGTTTACTATCAAGTTCCGTGACACTTACCTGGTACCTCACTCAGAGGCACGCAACTTGGGTGTCATTTTTGATCAGCACCTCACCTGGGACGCTCATGTGTCAGCCCTCTGCCGTAAGTGCTGCGGTATCCTTGTCAGTCTATCCCATATCCGTCACTACCTCCCGTCACAAATACTTCCCGAAATCGTCACCGCCCTAGTGTTCTCTCACATTCGTTACTGTTTGGTCGTGTACGGAAACGGCTCTGCCAAAAACCTGCATCGCATTCAAAAACTCATCAACTTTGCAGCGCGAGTCGTTTCCGGAAAACGCAAGTTTGACCACATTTCGGAGGTGCGGGAAGCACTGGGGTGTGCTCGATGCTCCCGACCTCTTCCTTTATCAAACCCTCTGTCTTCTCCACAAAGTCCGCAGCACCGCTGAGCCGGGAGAGTCTCGCCGGTCTATTTTCTCACAACTGTGAGAGACCGGCGCACTCTCGAACGACCCGACAGGACCACTACCTATCTCTTCCTCGGGTCAGGACAGAGGCCGGAAAGAGGCGCTTTGCCTACCGCGCTGCGCGCAATATGAACGGTCTGCCACGCGACTTCGAGTGCATGTCTGCTGGCAAGTTCATGAGAGAGCTGAAGCGTAGCCTGGAGCCAGGGCGCCATACTGACGTGGACATGCGAGGCTGCACTGAGTTTTATGCGTGTGTGGAAGTGTGAAAGTGCATGCTGATGTGTTTTGTATTGTACCCTGTGTAACCTGCCAACATGACAAACAACTGTAAAAACCTCATTCGTGTGGATAGTTCATGTTTTAATACATACATACATACATACATACAGAGACAGAGACGAGACAGAGACAGAGACGGACAGAGACAGAGACAGAGACAGTAGAGCAGAGACAGAGACAGAGACAGAGACAGAGAGTGGGAGGGAGAGGGAGAGGGAGAGAGGAGAGAGGAGAGTGAGGGAGAGGGAGAGAGAGAGAGAGAGAGAGAGAGAGAGAGAGAGAGAGGAGAGAGAGAGAGAGAGAGAGAGAGATGAGAGAAGAGAGAGAGTGAGAGAGAGAGAGAGAGAGAGAGAGAGAGAGAGAGAGATTTCTTTATTTGCAGACTCGAGGTCCATGAAGACATAGGTTTGGCAAAATCACACATACAGCGCATCCGTCCCATACTTTCCTCCCACAGAGGAACGGACGGCCAGATCGCTGGTGTGAAAACAACATTGCTAGTTGCTACAATATGATTGTCAGTCTGCCCAAGGCGAGTCGTGAAACCGAAGACAGCTTTGCGATACAAAGCACTGAATTATAAATTCGCTCATTTACAAACAGTGTTGGAGGCACTACAAAAACGGTCATAACATCAAACAAC